>PVKP010018206.1:0-44685 GCA_004027715.1 Plecturocebus donacophilus | reverse complement strand
TCTTCCTCTTTCTTTCTCTCTTTCATTCTTTTTTTTTCTTTCTTTTGCTGTTTCTTTCTCTCTCCTTTTCTAAAATCTCTTCCTCTTTCTTTCTTTCATTCTTTTTTTTCTTCCTTTTGCTCTTTCTTTCTCCTTTTCTCTCTTTTTCTAAAATCTCTTCCTCTTTCTTTCTCTCTTTTATTCTTTTTATTCTAAAAAATATATAAAAAATAAATAAATAAATATCAAAAGTTTGCTTCTCATAAAGCCTTAAAAATCTTTGTCATGTAGTAATAAAACAGAAATAATTTTCCACAGGTACATCTAAGATATCATTCCATGGTCCTCACCATATGCTCGCATGATTAACTTGATTAAATTTGACTTGCCACCTGCTATGCAGTCTCTATGAGAACAGACTATAACACTGATTGAACATATCAAAAACTGAGTTTTATATATTCTGACTGAAATGGAAAGAAAACATAGTTTGTACCCATATACTGTGAGGTAGTCAGTCCTATACTTCACAGCTCACTTTTGGGTGCATAGGATTATGCGGTCTTTCCTTGACAATGACTTGTAAATGGGTATGATGGGGATCTGAGAAGGATATTTAGTTGAGAGTTCTCAGAATTTATTTCTCTCCTCTCTGACAGAGCAGCAGTCAATCTTTAACACAGTGAATATTACACTAGGCTGGTGCTTTGAATTATCATAATATCAATTTTGATTGAGCAACTTGCACTGGACAAGTTATGTTAGAAAAAATAAAAAATGTTTACTATTTGAAGGTACTGAGATTCAAGAATTTCTTGCTGTGTCATAATCTGGTTTATGCTTATTAATATATTATGTCTCAAAAACTTGTACAACCTTTACTACATCCATTACTACAAATTTCTGGAATGGCAATACAATTGTGTGATATATATTATTTATATTAAGCTTCTAAGGAATCTGGATTAGTGCAGTATGGCTAGTATAATTATTATACACCATTGTGACAACTTTGCTTCTCACATGTGATCCATGTTTTGTATCTATTTAATGCATCCACAGGCTCATGCTGTAAAATCTTTGACTTCCTGCAGCAACCTCCTCCTGAGAAAAATCAAAGTACTTAGAATGATTAGATAATTAATATGTAGAGCATGCTAGAAGCCATCAAGGATTCTAAAAAATCATTAGTATCTATTTATACCTGTGCTTTAGTGAAAAACAAAAATTAGCTCATCCATCAGGAGAACCCCTACTTTTACAGCTATTCTGACCTAAAAAGATATAGGACAGGTCCTCTGAAACCTTTAAATATGATTCAGCTTTAAATGAAAACTTTTAAAATAGGTCAATATGTAATTTGTCAACATTGTCTGCTCAGAATTTAAGAGAGTTGCTTGTCTTGTAACAAGTTACAGGCTCTTTCACTTATTTTTTGGCCTGTAAAAAAGGTTGAAGTCAGTGACAGCTAAAGCAAAAAGGTAGGACATTTCATATAAATCCACTGTGTAGGTACATTGTGTTGCAGAGGTTAATGGCAATCCTTATTTCAGGATGATACTTCAAGAGCCTAAAGTAATCTTTCATCTCTTCCCGTGAAAAAATGGAATCTGGTAAGGTGCATCCTGGTTGAGAAAGAATTGTTAGCATTTTTTTTAGATGCTATAAATGACATCCTTCAAAAGGAAGTAGAACTCAAGTCTCCAAAGCATGATTTTCCTTCTAATTTTCCAGTTACGAAGTATATTAAGTAGAAATGAATCTTGTAAACAAATGTGATTGGGAAAGTCAGGATAAAAGAAATATTAAAAAAGTGTAAATCTTATAAACATACTCAGAAGGAAAATATAATAAGGAAACCACACTTTGGTGATACCACAATTGTTTTTAAAAATGAAGAAAACTATTAGCTGAAAAATAATTTAAAAGCAAGATATATATGTCATATATTAAATGCATATGTACTAAAAACTCCCATTAAAATGCTAAGCAACAAAAACATTTAAAATGAAAAAAATTGAAAAATAATTTAGCACAGAGATTATAAATAGACATCAGCTAAAGTCAATAAACTTAATACCAACAGGCATTAGGCAATAATAAAAGGTATGATAAAACAATAGATAACCATTATAAATCTACATGTGTAAAACAGAGCAGCAAAGTGCATAAAGTAAAATACTATTTGATTATAAAGAAACTTGATAAAACAATTCATATATAGTGGGAGACTTCAATATGCCTCTTTAAGAATTGAACATATAAAAATAAACAAAAGATAAAAAAGACATAAGAAAAATTAAATGCTATGTTCAATCAAGCTGAATTAGTAATTTGTTTATAGGACCAGCTTCATCTATCTAAGTAGAACATATATATGTCTATACTAACATATCTAATATGTATATACTACATATATCTAAGTGGAACATATTTATACACATGTATGCATATACATATATATGTTCTACTTGGATGTATACATACATACATGGGACATTAACCAAAAATATGTACCAGGCCAAAATTTTTTAAATTAATTAATTTAAAAGTAGCACGATAAATTATCAGATCAACATATGATAAAGTGAAAAATATGTAATAATAAATTAACAGAAAAAATATTAATTGCTTGACAAGAAATTCACATCTAGAGAAATCTTTGATCAAAGACTTAAAAAGACACTAGACAGTGCTATTGTCTAGATACTAGAAAGAAATCAATAAGAGTATACTAATACCAAAGTGTTTGTCACCATAAACCTTCTCTAAAGAATATGTACAATTAAAAATATTTTTAATTTTAAGAAGAAATATAAAAAAATAAAAGAATAAAGTGCTTAGATTAAGAAATAGGAATAACAATACAAAACAAGAAACAAAGGAGGATTATTAACAAAAATAAAAGTGATATTAATAGAAAACAAACAGTAATAACCATTAATACATCGAAAATATTTCCTTATAAACACCAATAAATGTCCTGAAAGCCTGAGCAACTTTTTAAAAGAGTGAAGACAAAGCGGACAATATAGGAAAGAGACTAGAGGTCTAACCACAGATTCCAGAAGGTTTAAAATAACTGTAAAAGAATGTACCATGAAAACCTGAACCTTGATATCACACGTTGAAATACTCAGGAAACGCATGATTCCTTACTAAAATAGCAATGCTCAAATCGTAATTTAATTTGTATTTCCTAGGATGATATACTCCACATATTTGCTTATGTATCTATATATTTTTAACCATAACATCTGCATAATGTATAGCAAGAGTATAATTTTCTTGGATTTTAGCTTTTTGTCTCAATAGTTTGTGTCATTCTTCTGACTTTTACCTTTCATTGGCATAGACACAAAGATCATTACTGATCTAGTTTTAAGGATAACTTGATTTTCTTGTTTCAAAATTTGAAGTTGGTAAAATAATCTCTAGATAGTCCTAAATGCGACTGTAATGTAAAGAAAAGTTTCTGAAATAAATATATTGAGAAAAAATTCATGAAAGCCATAATTTTCATATCATATGCAAGTTATATATACTCAAGCTTGATTTCCATTCTGAGAATGAGTAGAGATACACTTTTCCCAAAATCTGTGTGGATGAGAGGTTCCTTTATGTTGTTATTTAAAAATCAGTTAATACTAAAACAACCCCCCTGGGAATTTCTTTAAAAAAAAATAACCTAAGTGAAAAAAATAATGCAAATAGCCATTTGTTTTAGGCAACCATTAATTATACCCACACTGGCATAAACTTAAGTAGAGAAGACTTCTTTTGTCTAAATAATGCATTAATCATTTTCTTTGTAGTTTTACTGAACATCCTTGATTGACTTTATTCCTTGCTGAAATAAAACTTATCAGACCCAATCATTTCAGAACCTGACTTTTTGCTGTACTTAAGAAGAAAAGGGCATTTGGGGGGACTGCTCTATTTATATCAAAACAGCAGAAAAAATCCTATTATATAACAGTGAGTTTCCCAATAATAAACATTCTGCCCTGCAAAAATTGACTTCCTATTTAAAGTCAAAGCAGCTGTATGACTATTACTGTCATGCATTGTGATTTATTTCCGCACAACTGTGAGTGCATTAATTCAAACAATATCACAGTCCTCTGAAAGTGTTCATTGTGCTCAGACACCTGCTATCTCTCCTTCCTTTTCTGAAATTCTATGGCATTTGTGCATCCTTGAGTTTACTCTTAGGTGTATACATATACGTCTCCCTCACTCCACTCTCAGCTCCTAATATCAAGTGCGGTGGTTTGTATTTATTTTTGTGTTTCCTACAAAGCCAACAATGCAGTATTGAATTAAATAAGGGAGTAATTGAAAAGACATAGTAGTAGATAAAGTATTTTAATAAATTCAAACTGATTATTACCTCACTCAACTTGCTTTCAGCTTGAAATTAATATTTTATATAACATCATTATGCTTCCTACATGCAGTTCATATTGTTGAAATTATCTAAGTCCTAAGAAAAGTGTGCATATGATTATGAGTTGTATCTTTTATATTTTGCCTGTCTGGGAATATAGTATATAGCAGAAATTTTCTATTCAATATCATCATGAACAAAACAAATAAAGCCCTTCTGCAGTATTCCAAATGTGTATTCATTGCCAGGCTTTTAAGTCATGACAATCATAATTCAAAAGATCTTCAATGAGAGTAAAACCAGAGGTTCTTATGTTATGACTGTAATGCAGAGAAAATGCTTATTATTACCATCTATATAAATGGAATATAAAAAGCAACTTCACAAAGTAATAGAAACCTAACTCAGAGCTTACACATACAGACACATATATCTGTATACTCCAAGGGATTCTAATGTATTCACATTGAACTAACGTGGAGTGGAAGTACAAAGCATTTCATTCCTGGTAAATATGATCAAGTAAGGCAGTGATTCAGGATCATTTGGACTAAAATACGAGATATTTTTCTTCCATTTGACATCAAAATATCTTGTTTTTTCTCTTCAGCTTTCCATTTAATGATAATAGTGTATTTGGATGCTGTTTTAGGCTTTTAAAAAGTACATGTAAGTGGTAGTTAGAGCAATTGGCATGAAGTCTGTTCAACAGAAATGAAGAATAAGGGGTGCCTAGTGATTACAAAAGGACAGAGGCAGTAAACTGCCAAACAGGGACTATGGGGCAGACATCCTGATTTCTAGTTCATTGCTTTTTTTCCTTCAAATATAACACCTCTCACTTGGTTATAAAGAAAGGAAGATAAACAACATTTATGTCTACTAAGAGTTATGTTCTTGTAGTAAAATTATTTGAAATATTCTAAATAATTTATATGAAGTCCCGATTTTAGTGAATTTTAGTGGGGCGACTTCATGTATGTTGAATGAAATTGCCTGACATCAGCAAGTAATAGGGTAGTCCAGACCTCCACTACTCAGTTGCTTCCCTTGAAAGGCAATTATTAATGATGATTTGTTCTGTTTATAAGCAATGATTTTCCAAAACTTTATTTGCTTGTTGTTCTTCAGCTAGACTGAGTCATTATAGTTATGAATCGTTTCTTCAATTTATTCTGTCTTTGCCTGAGATTCCCAGTGCCATGTTCTGCAGAGGAGGCACATGTTCACCTGACTGCTAAATTTCTGACTATAAAGTTTTTACCATAAGTGAAAATTTCTAATCTTTTTATTTCTATTTATTGTGTTTGAATTAAATAATATCACAATCTGTGGCCTTATCTATAGAATAGATTGAACTCTCAAGTGCTTGTTAGCAAGAGAAGTGAATGATTAATCACTGCCAAATCTCAGTATTCTACATTTGACTTATTCTCTTTGTAAGTAATTTCTAGCTATATATTTTAATCACATCACTTCATATGACAGTAGACGTCAAGCCCTTAACTACAATAATTTGGAGTTTAGAGATGCCTATCAGGTCTTATTTAGCCTCATCGATTTGAGCATTTTAACACAGGATAAATCAAGTTAAATACAAATGGCTTCTTTTTAAACTCTAGAAATTAACAAAAGGGCCACCTAGCAGCTCATATGAGAAAGAAAACCTTACTCACTTAGGTTTGTTGTTGAGAATAGAATCAAGAATAATTTCTTTATCTAGTCATTTCTTCCAGCAGAAGCCTGCAGCACCAATAGACTTCCTAAGTCACCACGCTGTAGCAGCTGCCTTAAGTGCACACGGGCCACAGTATGATCACTCACTTTACTGCACCTCAGAGATGATCTCAGGTCATGCTTTGCCTTATGCTTAAACAAAGAAATGGTACAAGAACTGCATAAAAGTTACAGTATGCAGTAGGCTTTTATTTTTTCTACTATATAGGTAGATCTGTAATAGACTCAAGGTAAGGTCAGGATATGCTTGCTCAACTATGTAATTGTTTATACCAATTCCCAAAAATTACTACAATTTCAGAAATTTGGCATTCGTCTCTGGATTCAGACTCTTTTAATTGTAAAAATGCAAACAACACTTCACAGTCAGGAATGTGTACTTTGTTTATTATAAAAACAAAATGAAACAAATATCATCTCCTTCTTCATTATAGCCTACATTTCAAGGTTCACCATTCAAATGGTTTACAAAATTAATGCTTACCAGAATCCCTTAGGGAAATTTATTTATTTAATTTTTTAAGATGAAGTTTCACCATGATGGCCAGGCTGGTCTTGAACTCCTGACCTCAGGTGATCCACCCACCTTGGCCTCCCAAAGTGCTAGGATTACAGGTGTAGGGAAATTTTCAAAAATATAATTGGCAGATTGTATAGACCTACTATGTCAGACAGTCTCGGTCTAAAATCCAGAAATCAATATATTTTGGACCTCTTCAAATCATTTTATGTAATCCTGCATTTGGAAAACACTTGCACTTCATTTAAACTAATTTCTAGTATTCAGGCTTTCAACCACTGGAAACAATCCTATGTAAGTGAATCGGCAAGATATATTAAATAAGTTATAATTTCAAACACCTGACAAATTCCTTTATTTGTTTCAAAAAGAAACTCATGGACAATGGATAACATGTGCCCTGAATCAAGTTGGAAAAGACATCATATTTTCTTGTGACTCCTTATCTGTTTCCTTTCTTGAATCGTTATTATTTCTTAATACAGACAGGGTTTTGCCATGTTGCCCCAGCTGGTCGCAAACTCCTTAGTTGAAGCAATCCACCCACTTTGGCCTCCCAAAGTGCTGGGATGACAAGCCTAAGCCATCGTGCCTGGCTGTTTTTTCTATTAGAAGATTCCCCGTCACCAGTAGCAGCAGCACAGTGTACTGGAAAAAGAATAGGTCTTGAAGCCTCACAGTTGTGAAACTGGACGTGTTGATATACTTCAGTTTGTCCTGATGGTAAAAATTGGATTATAAGTGTTTAATCCATAGATTTGCTGCCAATTTAAAATTATGTAATGTTGTTGGTTATAAACTAGATAATGCTTTGAGAACACACTGTTTTAGGGAAATGTTAATTTCTTTCAGGACAAGAGGCACTGTCTTGGATTTTGTGTACTTTAATTTTAATCCTTTTCTAACCACTGCTATTTATAAAGTGTGTTATCTCAGTAAGAGAACCATAATTCCAGGGCCCTAAAATTTAGAAATGTGAAGAAAATGTAAACTTTACGAAGTCAGATTTCTGCTAATGATTGTGTAAGATACTACCATGTAGACTTGCAGCCCTGTCAGCAGAAAATAACTATAGAACATGGACATAGTGAACAAGCCACTACATGAAAGCACTAAAGACAGAACAAATGCAGTTAAACACTGATAGGGAGTTTGCATCACCATCAGTGGAGAAGGGGTACACAGAAAGCAATAACAAGCATAGAAATAGTAAATATTACATAAATATGAAAAAATATTTTGCCATTTTCTTCTTAATTACTATATAATTCATAGATTTGTTTAAAGCTAAATTTGTAGCATTGTTCTGTAGTGTTACAGAATATAGAAATATAATGCTAAAACTAGCTCATAAAGGACAGGATAGGGATGATGATCTTGTGGCTGTAAAGTTTCTGTATTTAATTTGTAGTAGTTTCATAATAACAGCAACAACTGTGAAAGCTAAGGATATATACTGTAATTTCCAGAACAAACACAAAAAATGAAATATAAAAGTATGAGGTTTTAATATAGAAAAATACTCAAAAGAAAGAAAATTAAAGAAAAAAGCAGGACAGATGAAACCTAATAACAAAATGGTAACTCAACTATATTAACAATTACACTAAGTGTGCAGTTAAATAGAAAGGGTTTGTTAGACTGGATTAAATAAACAGAAACTACATATGTGTTGTCTACAAGATATGCACTATAAGCATAAAAATGATTGAAAGAAAACTGATAGAAAAAGATGTACTACACAGGTAGCAGAAAAAGATGAGATGACTAATTCAATATCAGATAAATATATTTTAATAAAAATAATCCATCATTCAAGATAAAAATAGTGTTTAGTATTTTTAAAAGGGTCAACTTGTCAGAAAGAAAAACAATCAAAAAATATTTTGCCTACCAGTCGGCCTTCAAAATACATTCAGAAAAATACACAATTACCAAAACATACTTAGTGATTTTAACACCATTTCTTAGCAATTGTCAAAATAAATTGACAAAAAAATTTAGGAAATATACAAAAATACTGAACAATACTATAAACTGTGTTGATCTACTTCATATTTATAGAACACTTTTTTTTTTCAAGTACCCATATGAAACTTCAAAGTATCCACTAGAATTTACTGGACCAATAAAATGTTTCCCTAAATTTAAAAATTATAATCAAACAGAGTTTATTTCTCTGAAAATGTTGAATTAAATTAAAAATTAACAACTATAAGACAACTAGTTAAACCCAAATATTTAATTTTAACATAAAATACAATTTTAAACAATATAATTTTACATAGAAATATTCAAAAGTGAAATCACTAGGCAAATAGAAAATATTACCAACTAAATAATAATAAAATAAAACATATCACAATATGAGAAAAGTAAAGCAGTGCTTATTAAAAATTCATAGCTTTTAATGCATATATTAGAAGTACATAAAGATCTAAAATTAATGTTTCCAACATAAGAAACTAGTAATAGAAAAGTAAATGCAAAGCAGACAAAAATAACTAGGAGCAAAAATCCATCTTACATAAAATAAGCAGAGGAGAAATCAATAAAACCAAAAGCTAATTCTTTGAAAAAATCTATAAAATTGGTAAAATGATACATAAACAGATAAAGAAATAGAGAAATTTTAAATAACCAATATCAAGATAGAAAGAGGAGACATCACTAAAGGCCCTACAGACATTAATAGGAGAATAACAGAATAGTATTAATAATGTATGCAATAAATTTGACAACGTAGATGAAGTGGACAAATTTACTGAAATATAAAAATGCTACAACTGTCTCAGAAAACGTAAAAAACTTAAAAATATCTATATTAAATAAAGAAATTTAATTTGTAATAAAAAACCTTGCCTTCAAAGAAAAGCTAAAGCTCTAATATTCTCATTGGTGAATTATTTCAAATATTCTAGAAAGACATTATAATGATCTTTTATAAATTCTGTGAGAAAACATAAGGAGGAGAGATAGTATTTCAACTGAACTGAGGACTCCAGTATTACACTGACATCAGTATTTTTTCCAAACACTGTAGACATCATAAGAAGGGAGAACCACAGAGTAAAATTTCTTATGAAAATAGATGCAAGACATTTTACAAAATATTAGCAAATTGAAATCGGTCATCTATCAAGAAGATCATACACCATGAATAAGTGGAAGTTATCATGGAAGTATAATACAGTTTTAATATCTGAAAATCCATTAATATAACTTAATCGTGTTCATACTAAAGGGAAGAAAATATTATGTAAACAGTACATAATTAGGAAATCAAAAAAGATCTTGAAAAAAATTCAACAATGATTTATGTTAAAAATTCTCAGGGCTCACCATGGTGACTCACACCTGTAATCTCCGTGCTTTGGGAGGCCAAGGCAGGAGGATTACTTGATGCCAGGGGTTTGAGACCAGCCTGGGCAACATAGCAGGACCAGGCCTCTACAAAAAAATAATATAAAAAGTTATCCAGGTATGGTGGTGCATGCTGTAGTCCTAGCTACTTGGGAGGCTAAGGCAGGAGGATCACTTGAGACCAGAAGTTTGAGGTTAGAGTGAGCTATGATCCTGCCATAGCACTCCAGCCTAGGTGACAGAGCAATAGCTTGTCCCTAATAATAATAATAATAATTAGGAGGAGTAGTAGTAATTTTTTGAAGCTTCAGCACACTATAAATGTAAATGAATTCCTTTAATCTAATAGAAGACATATAAGAAAAACCCACAGCTAATATAAAATCAATGATAAAAGTCTCAAGGCTTTCCACTTAAGATCAGGATAAAGTAAGGACATCTCTCACAAATTCTGTGTAACTATTTACTGGAGAGTCTAGTCAGTGCATTGAGGCTGGAAAAGGAAATAATAGTAATGTAGACTGTAGTACAGCATGTAAAATTGTATTTATTTACATGTATCATAATTATGTAAAAGAAAATTCTAAATTGAATGTAACGTCTATTAGAATCCTATAAAATATGCTTGGAAAAAAGAAAAATACATCCAAAAATTATTTGAAAGTGAAAATCATCTAGAATAGTGCATTGAATTTTGAAAAAGAACAAGAGTATGTAACTCATACTGCTTCAATCAAATATTTACTATTGCAGCTGCAATAATCAAGAGAGGCTAACATTGAATAGACACATGATTAATGGGACCAAATACAGATTCCAAAAACCTATTTGTTCCATTTATTTATTTCTTTATTTTTGCAAAGATGCCAAGGTAATTCAGTAAGGAATAATAATATTT
The DNA here is from genome assembly GCA_004027715.1 of Plecturocebus donacophilus. Lineage (NCBI taxonomy): Eukaryota > Metazoa > Chordata > Mammalia > Primates > Pitheciidae > Plecturocebus > Plecturocebus donacophilus. Next base: position 33,798 of record PVKP010018206.1, on the reverse strand, counting down.
TCAATAAGTGGTATTAAAAAGACTGAATATTTGTAAGAAAATGAAATAGGCCAGACGCAGTGGCTCATGCTTGTAATCCCAGCACTTTGGGAGGCCAAAGCATGTGAACCACAGGGTCAGTAATTCCAGACCAGCCTGGCAAACATGGTGAAACCCTGTCTCTACTAAAGATACAAAAAGCTGAGCATGGTGGTGGGTGCCTGTAATCCCAGCTACTCAAGAGGCTGAGGCAGGAGAATTAAACCTGGGAGGTGGAGGTAGCAGTGAGCCCAGATCATGCCACTGCACTCCAGATTGGGAGACAGGCGAAACTCCATTTCAAAACAACAACAACAACAAAAAGAAATAAACCTGTGCCTCACATAAAATGTATCAAAATCTTTCTATTTCTTTATCATTCTCTGAGCTAAAATTCTACAATTTCTATAAGAAAACAAAGAAGGAAATCTTTTTGACACTGAGTTAGGAAAAGATTTCTTAAATAAGACAAAAAAACTGAATCATACAAAAAAATTGTTAAATTAGACATCAAAAAGTTAGTCTTTTGAATTCTTTTCTTCATAAGAAACTGAGAAAGTAAGCCACAGATTGGAGGACAAATTACAGAATGTATATCTGACAAAAGTCTTCCAAAAAGTTTTTTTTCAAAATAATCCCAAATTTAGAAAACACAAATGTTTTTCATCTGAGTAATGGATAAACAATTGTAATATTCAGCAGTAAAATTAGGAAAATACAGTAAAACAACCCAGATGAATCTCAAAATATTAGTTTAATACAAAAAACTGTAGTGTAGTATTTATAGTTTGATTGACATGAAATTCTAGAAAATGAGACCCATAGTTAAAAAAATAATAATGGTTTACAAGGAGTCAGAAAAAGACATGAATTGTAAATATTTGAATCTCTATCTTGATTATGATGATGGCAAATGCATACCATGGTTATGAAAACATATACCAAAAATTGGTATATACCAAAAATTTTATGGTTATGAAAACATATACCAAAAATTTTATGGTTATGAAAACATATACCAAAAATTGATTGTCTATTGTATTATAAAATATATTTTCATAAAAATGCAGAGAAAAAATAAGTCAGACATGCTTAAATTTAGGTGTTGAGAAAGCTGTTCCTGTATGACTATAATAGAACTGAATATCTTAGTTTGACCTGTGTGTTGATGGCTGGTAGAGGTAACTTAATCTTAACGTCTGATTTTCAATACTACAAGAAAAGTTGAATTAACAGAGAATAATAAAGAATAATTTTGAGAGAGTTAAAGACCCAGTTTGAGAGGTTCAAGACCCAGTGTTGTGTGTCTGAAGGCATCTACTCTGTCTGACCTACAACTTCTTCCTAGGTGATTTATAAGGAGGATTTTCCATCACTCATTGTCAGTTTCCTTTCTTAAAATGGTATCATTTTAAGATGATACCATTCATTCCTCAAGAAAAACATATTTGCCACATTTACGGATCATGTTACCTACAGTTGTCCATCAAAGAAACAGCTCAGATGAAAGTAAATACTTACACATCCTAGCATTTTTCCTTTTCTATTTGGAGCTTTTATTTTAAATTCATCATTTGTTTCCTTAACCATAGCCTTCCATACTATTACATTAACCAGACTGTATAATTAATTTCTCAATATGAAGCCCTATTTAGGAGTTGTAGTAATATGGAACATGTCCCTTGCTATTAAAAATTGGTAGAAGATGTAATGCATTAAGTCAAGCAGAGAAAGACAGATTGCAAACTCCCAGTGACACACATGACAGAATTAAAGAATATACATAGACATATAAAAACACATTCTGTCCAACTTAGAAATTCGAAGCACCAAAACTACCAACAAAACTATAAATTTATGAAAATACATTATTTATTACCTGTTGAGCAAATGAATAAAATGGGTAACATAAATAGATATTATTTTTAATAGCAGTATCTAAAGTTTTGCTTATATTCCTTAACATTCTCAAAAGCTACCTTCTGGCTTTCTGTCACTTTAGATTTATCTTATACCTTCTCCAAAATGCAGAAAAATAACATATACCAAAAATAGATGAATTCTGATGTGTTAGAGGCCGATAGAGGTAATATATTCCCTAAAGTGGTACAGAGCTAGACAGAAGGTAAAATGAATGTTCAGTGACAGCACTTGTTGATCATAAGAAGGTGATAGGCTCAATCTGTGACCTGAAATACTGTGAGTAACCAAGGCCTTAATAGAAAGTAACTAGTAAGTAAAAATGCTATAGCTAAAACCCATGTTCAAAGTGAGAAGACAAAATAAAAATTAGAAGATACAATTATTGTAATGACCAAGAGACACTTAAGAAGTCATCCTGAGTAGTTTGATTCTGTTGTTCTTACATGAGTCTGTTTAGAACAACATGGCCTATTTAAGAACACAACACTCAAAGATACATGTTAATTGTCTGATGGGATTTTATTTTTGCCAATCTGTTAAACATTCAACACTTCTCTAGATTAAATTAATTTTCCAAATCCAGTCTAATTCAATGTAGGCTATACTAAACTTGAGAGGGCATAGGAAAAAATGTCAGGACAATTGCACAGTGAGAGGAAAAGCATTGTATATGACAATTATCTCTGAATTCAAATGTGGGGAAATAGTTCACCACTTCCTACAAAAACCTCATCACTTGAACTGTCTATTCTAGTATTACACTTATATTCCCCATTCAGGGAAATTCTCACCCTTCATCAGCAAGAAAATAAATAGCTAACACAGGAGAAATTTCTAAATGTGGACAAAAATATCAATTGATAGTCTGAAAGCAGATCTTAGATTCTTAGAATTCAATATGTGTTGTATAAAATATTTCTACTGATTACTGCAACATATTACTTAAGTAGATACTTGAATGAGATTTATTTAGCAGACTGATTGTTTTCAGTGTGAGAATAGCTCCTAGGAAGTATTAAGTTTAGAAACAAATTATGAAAGTTAAATTTTGCAAATTTTATTTTTTCAAAAATGTGAAATGATTTAGTTATACATTCTTACTGAAAATGATATTGCAGTGTCTGGCCAGCAAACTTTAGTAAATATTTGAATAATTTGTTTACGACCTGACATTGGACTGAGGATAATAGGTGCTTTTGATTTTTCTTAGAAACTGAGAGATATTTTTCAAAAATATCATGTTACAATGTAGTAACTAATTGAGATGCAAATATTATAATGCTAAAAATTCCCCTAAAGTAGCCTGTAATCAGATGCCTAGTGTTCATATCAACACTTTATGAGTAAAATATTTGAGTTTGAGATTGTTGTGAAACTCCTTTAATCTTTAATAAAATGTACAAAGCAAGATGAAATATTTTTCAACTATATAATTAATTACAAATGCATACAGAGTTAATGCAGATAACTCCCCAGTAGAATAGACTTGTGAATGAATAAATGTGATGAACTATGATGAATAAAGAATAACTGCTTATACTTATACTTTATATGTAGGTCACTGCACTTTAAGTGACCTACAAAATACTGTCAAATAAATTATCTAATTTAGTCCTTACAATTAATCATAGTACAAATATTGTTTTCTATTCATGTCAGATCATGAAGAAATGTGACTTAGAAAAATAAGTAACTTATTTTATAAGCAAGCAGTTGGTATAGGTACAACTGAACTAAAATCCAAACAATCTCATTACAAATCATGTCATTTTCCAGTATATTGTACCACCCGGTCAATAAAGCAGATAATTTTCATCCTAGCATTTTCAGAGAAATCAAAGTATAAAGCATAGAAGTATAGATCACAGAGAGTTTGTGTCTGCCTATTGTGTTTATTTTTCATTTCAACATTATTTCAGTCAAGGTAACTGCTCTTATCAAATATATGTATTTGATAACAATAAATGGATTTATTCTGTTTTTTAAATATAGAGATATGGAAATTTCTTCAGCTAATTAAATGCAAAAATAAAAAAGTGATTTATAGTTATATCTGTAAATATAAATATATTTAAAAATTAAATATTAAATTTCACCTGAAGGGAAAAGCTTGAATACTTTAAAGAAGAAATCTATTAAAATTATATACTCTGATGAAAAAATACTTAGGTAATAGAGAAAAGAAAAATATTAAAATATATGAATATTCTCATTTAATGTTGTCTTTCCAAGTTCCATTTTTTTAATAAAAAAACTATATGTAGTTATTTGTCCTTACTGAATATCTCCTTCTTCTTTGACATGGGAATAATTTCTCCTCTATTCATCTATATGATCAAGTAGTGAAGTAAATAGGAGGTCTTTAAAAGTATAAACACACAAGAAAATAAAAAAAGTGCTTGTATTTCAAAGAAATTTAAGAATTATGTTGGAATAATTCTTTTTTTCTTATATTTTGTATCTTGATTTTATCACAAGTGTCAGTAAAAATTTAGTATTATACTATAGTGAATATACCTTCTCTAATCTCTGCCACTACCAGAGGTCTGTATAGATGGAGTTCTTTATCATGGAAGCACTTTTTGAATGGTTGAGTAAGGGACCTAAAAAAAATACACTCTTCCATAAACCAATGAGAACAGTGGGAAAAGTTTTCAAGTTTCCAAAATAAACTTTTTCAGAACTCTGGAAATTAACAAAAGGCTTGCTACAAGATGGAAAACAATTATTCAAGAAAAAGGCTGAATTTCAGTAATAATACATAGTTATTTATCTTGCCACATCTGATTCTTCTGTCTGTAGCTCCATGTCAGCCTTGTAAACCGCAGCACTAGAGTCACAGGAGTTGTAAAAAACAGAAAATTAGCAATTACTGAGGGAGAGAGAAAGGTTTAAAGCACCTCTTGTCTCCCACTACTGCAAAAAGAAACCCATCCTCAGAGAATTGCCTTGCCTGGCAGCTGTCTGAAAAAGCCCAATTCACATGGCTTATCTTTATTAGATCTGGCTGAGAATTTGCTCATTGTAAAATGCCTTTCTTCTGGGTGTTTGTCAAAAATGATCAGTGAAAATTGTTTAACATTATAGGTGCCTGTTAGAGATACCTGTTGAGGCTAAAAAGGTGCTAACTAAAAAACTAAAAAGTGAAAACTAAAGAGTGATGTGTTCACAAGGGACGTTGAAAGGCTCTAACATAATCCCGAGAATCTAAAAGGCCATACACATGTGTAAGGCTATGTGCACGTCCAAGAATAATGTAAGAAGGCCCTAATCTCTCATCTCTGACTTACCCTGTCTCTTTGCATAAGTAAAAAAGAAAGGCTTAGATGAAATAGTAAATCTTAGAAGCATTGTAAGTGTTCCCTAAGATGTAACCCGAGCTTATGAGAAAAGACTAAAAATAATTCCATAGCATTAAAATAGTCTTTGCTAATCACTAAGTGTATGGCCACCAAATTAACAAACAGAGGTTATGTGGCTACATACAAATAGAATATAGATTTCAAAGAGTTAGAGGAAAGTCTCTAAGATAAACAAACCACAATGGCAACAACAACAACAACAGAAACAACGGAAATAACAATAATCCCTGGGGAGAAGCAGGAGTTGGACTACCAAGGTTATCACATTATATTTTCTTCAATGTGTTTTCAACAAAAAGTTGGAAAGTATGCAAAGAAACAGCAACGTATGACCCATAGAAAGAGAAAGGAGAGTCAATAGGAAGAGTCTTAAGGAAGTCCAGACAGAAGATTTTCTCGAAAAAGGCATTTATAAACATATTTAGACAAATAAAGGAAACCATGTCTAAACAATTAAAGAACTGTACAAATCACAATCTCATCAAATAGAATATATTAATAAAGAGAAAATATTTTTAAAAAGAGAACCAAATGGAATTCTGGAGCTGAAAAATACAGTAACTTAAATTTTAAAATATAGAGAAACTCAGCAACATTTTGAACTGGCACAATTAAGAAACAATGAACTTGAATATAGGTCAAAAGATGTCTAGTCTGAGGATCAGAAAGGAAAAAATAATGACAAGAAATTAACAGATATTTAGAAGCTTGTGGAGCATCATCAGGTACCAGTGTATGCCCAATGGGATTTCCAGAAAGAAAGAAGAGCAATGAGGGAGTGAAAAGAATGTTTGAAAAAAGCAAAGGCTAACAACTTGCCAAATTTGATGACAAACTTGAATGTACATTTCCAAGAATGTCAATAAAATATAAGTAGGAAAAACTAAAAAGTTATACTCGCAGCCACAACATAATCACATAATTTAAAGCAAAAGACAAAAAGAGACTATTGAAAGGAGCAAGTGAATAGTAATTTATCATATACAGGAAACTCCAGTAAGACTAACCTTTAGATTATCAGAACGTATGAAGGCCAAAAGGTAGTAGAATACAAAATTCAAAATACAGAAAGAAAAGACTGTCAAGCAAAAATTCTACATCTAGCAACACTTTCTTTAAAAACGGAAAATGAATTTCTGTAGTTTTTTAATGTGTATGTCAGATCTACTATAAGAAGAGAATCAAGCTACCATTGACTTTCTTCACAAATTGAAAAAAACCCTCAATCTTCACATGGAACCAAAAAAGAGCCCACATAGCCAAGACAATGCTAAGAAAAAAAAAATGCTGGAGGCATCACGTTACCTGACTTCAAACTATACTAAAGGCTACAGCATGATACTGGTACCAAAACAGAGATATAGAGCAATGGAACAGAACAGAGGCCTCAGAAATTACACCACACATCTACAACCTTCTGATCTTTGACAAATCTGATAAAAACAAGCAATGGGGTAAGGATTCCCTATTTAATAAATGGTGTTGGGAAAACTGGCTAGCCATGTGCCGAAAGCAGAAACTGGACCCCTTCCTTACACCTTATATAAAAACTAACTCCAGATAGATTAAAGATTTAAGCATAATACTTAACCATAAAAGCACTAGAAGAAAACCTGGGCAATACCATTCAGGACATACGCATGGGCAAGGACTTCATGACTAAAACAGCAAAAGCAATAGCAACAAAAGTCAAACTAGACAAATGGGATCTAATTAAACTAAAGAGCTTCTGCACAGCAAAAGAAACTATCATTAAAGTGAACGGGCAACCAATAGAACAGGAGAAAATTTTTGCAATCTACCCATCTCACAAAGGGCTAAGATCTAGAATCTACAGAGAACTTAAACAAATTTACAAGAAAAAAACAATCCCATCAGAAAGTGGGCAAACAATATGAACGGACTTCTCAAAAGAAGACATTTATACAGTCAACAATCATATGAAAAAAAGCCCATCATCACTGGTCATTAGAGAAATGCAAATTAAAACCACATTGAGATACCATCTCATGCCAGTTAAAATGACGATAATTAAAAAAATCAGGAGACAACAGATGCTGAAGAGGATGTGGAGAAACAGAAACGCTTTTACACTGTTGGTGGAAGTGTAAGTTAATTCAACCATTGTGGAAGATAGTGTAGCAGTTCCTCAAGGATCTAAAAATAGAAATACCATTTGACCCAGAAATCCCATTACTGGATATATACCCAAAGGATTATAAATCATTCTATTATAAAGACACTGCACAGGTATGTTTATTGTGGCACTGTTTAGACTAGCACTTGGAACCAATCCAAATGCCCATCAATGATAGATTGGAAAATGTGGCACATGTACATCATGGAATACTATGCAGCCATAAAAAAGGATGAGTTCATGTCCTTTGCAGGGACATGGATGAAGCTGGAAACCATCATTCTCAGCAAACTGACAGAAGAGCAGAAATCCAAACACCACATGTTCTCACTCATAAATGGGTGTTGAATGATAAGAACACATGGACACCAGGAGGGGAACATCACATACTGGGGCCTGTTGGGGAATGGGTGGCAAGGAGAGGGATAGAATTAGGAGAAATATGTAATGAAGATGACAGGGTGATGGATGCAACAAGCCACCATGGTGCTTGTGAATCTATGTAACAAACCTGCAGGTTCTGCAAGTGTACTCCGGAACTTAAAGCATAATAAAATAATTTAAAATTAAAAAATAAGTGAAAAAGGAATTCTGATAGTTTATTTGTAGATTATTTTGCATTTTTCATGTACTCAATCGTGTTGTTAGCAAATAATAAAAAAGAGGATACAGTACAATAAAATGAGAGCAATTATATTCAAATATACATCAAAAAAGACGAAACAAGATATTTCATGATAAACAAAAACTGAAAGAATTTGTTACTAGAAGAACTGCCATATACAAAATACATCTTCTTGAAGGAAGAACTTCAAGTTTAAGTGGAAGGATACTATTTAGTATGAAAATAAATCAAGAGTATCAGTAAAGTTAACTAATAAGCAATGTGGAAAATAGCATGAAGATATTTCTGTTTGTAACTTTTTTCTTCTGTCTGATAAGAATACAATGACTAAAAGTGATAACTATTTATTTATTTATTGAGACAGAGTCTCACTCTGTCACCAAGACCTGGAGTGCAGTGGCGTGATCTTGGCTCACTGCAACCTCCACCTCCCAGGTTCAAGCAATTTTCCTGCCTCAGCCTTCTGAACAGCTGGGATTACAGGCATGCACCCCCAAACCCGGCTAATTTTTGTATTTTAGTAGAGCTGGGGTATCACCATGTTGACTAGGCTGGTCTTGAACTCCTGACCTCAACTGATCTGCCAGCTTCAGCCTCCAAGAGTGCTGGGATTACAGGCATGAGCCACAGCACCAGGCCAAAATAACAATTAAAAAAAAAGAAAAAGTACAGAGCTATATTACAGCAAATTTTGTGTATACTATTGAAATTAGACCAGTATTATTCCCCTATTTAGATTGTTTTAAATAAAGATGTTTATTTAATTCCCACAGGGCCACTAAGAAAATAACTCAAAAAAAAATATATATATATGTATATGTTGAATTAAACATTGAACCAACATTGAATTAAAATGGTACATAAATGAAGGGAGTAATGAAGGAATCATCTTCTACCTTAAGAAGTCAGAAAAAGAAAACCAAATTAAACTCAAAGCAAAGAAAGAGGGATATAATAAATATTTGAGTAGAAATAAAGGAAGTAAAGAACATAAAATTAATAGAATTGATAACATCTAAAAGTTGTTTTTTATGAGTTCAAAATCGACAAAACTTTAGCTGGCTAACATGATGAAACCCTAGCTGTACTAAAAGTACAGGACTCTACTTAATTAAAATCAGAAAAAAAAGAGAGAAAGAATATCACTACTGATTTTCAGAAATAAAATGTTATGAAAAAATATGCTTAACTGCTAAATTTGATAACCTAAATAAAATGGATAATTTCCTAGAAAGACAAAAACTGTGGAAAATGAAAAGGAAATCTCAAGAAAAAACTGAAAGTTTGAATAGACCAATAATAAAGAGCAATGTGATTGAACTCATAATTTAAAAACCTCTCAAAAAGAAACCTCCAGTCCTAGATTATTTTACAGCTGAATTCTGCCAAACATTTGAAGAAGAATCAACAAAAATTCTTCAAAAATTATTATAAAAAACAGAAGATGAAGTAAGTCCTCCCAATTATTCTGAGACCAGTATAGACATAGATGAAAAATCCTCAGCAGAGTAATAGGAAATAAAATCCAGCAATACATGAAGGACATGATAAACCATATAGCCAAGTTAGACGTACTTGGGAAGTGCAAAGTTGGTTTAGCAAAATTCACACAAAACTTGTCATGTAATATACTATACTCACGGGATAAAGAACAAGAATTACATGAACTTCTAAATCTATTCACAAAAGCATTTGATAGAATTCAACATCCGTGCATGGTAAGTGCTTTCCAAACTAGGAATAGAATTGACCCCCCTCAACATGATAAAGAACATCTATTAAAAAAAGAAAAACAAAACTGCTTAACGAACTAGGAATAGAATTGACCCTCTTCAACTTGATAAAGAACATCTATTTAAAAAAGAAGAACAAAACAAAACAAAAACCACAGCTTACATCATACTAATAGGAATACACTGAAAGCTTTTCCTCCAAAATTCGGAACAAGACAAGAATATCTGTTGCTGCTTCTTTTCAGCATTTTTTGAGGTTCTAGCCAGTTTTATTAGGCAAGAAAAATAAAAAGGTCTAAAATTAAACAAATTTAACAAAAGAGTTATAAGTCTGTACAGTGAAAATTATAAACTTTTGTCAAAAGAAATTAAGACATATAAATAGAAAGACATCCTGTGTTCATGAATCGAAAGACATAATATTGTTAAGATGTCAGTCAATACTCCCCAAATTGATACATGGAATTAACATATCATATGTCTGATAAGGATATTATATCCGGAATACAAAATGAATTAATGCTATTCAACAATTAAAACATAATTTAAAAATGTAAAGTAATATGAATTGACATTTGTTTAAATTAGATACACAAATGATCAATAAGCAAATGCAAAATGTTTAACATCAGTAGTCTGTGTGATATGAGATATCAGAATAGATACCCCTTTATCAACTAAGATAGACTGTAAAGTTAAGGAAACAGAAGTTACCAGGGCTCAGAGATCAGCTGGCATGACAACTACCTAAATGTCTGCAGCTACTAGTAAAACTGCACTCTTGCTAAACTCCCTAGCAATAGGCTCTATCAGGCAAATGGTCAGACCCTTCCTAATTCTGATTTATAATCCAGACCACTACACCACTGATCAGAGGACTGGCCTCAGGTTCTTTTCCAATAAGCTACTGTAGACTTTAGGCCAGTTTCAGCCAGCTTATAGAAACGTCACACAAACCACCTTTGTGTCCTATAGTTCATCATTCAATACAAAGAACCAAATTCCACCTCATTAGAATGCTAAACTCTGCCCCAAAGAGAACATGGGATATACGTTAGGTATAGGTTTCCCCAATGCACAAGTATTCCGCTTCACTCATAAATATGTACAGCTTTTCACCCAAACCCACTAAATATTTTGTGTAATTCAAATCCTGTGAGGCATAAAAACCAACCTCGCCTTTTCCTCTTTGAAGAGAGAGCATCTTTGGTACATGCTAGAGACTGTCTCTTCTCTGCAAACTGATATTGCCAATAAAACTCTTCTTTCTACTGTTATGCCATACTGGTGGACTGGTGGTCTTTTGGATAACAAGTCATTAGGAGAATACAGATCAAAGCCACAACAATGTATCACTTACACACACTGGGATGACTAAAATTAAAAAAAAAAAAAAAAAAAAAAAAAAACAGATAGTAACTTGTACTGATGAATTTGTGGAGAAATTAGAATACACATATATTACTTGTGAAAGTATAAAATGGTGCAGTCACTTTGGAAAACAGCTGGTCAGTTCCTCAAAATATTGTACACAGATTTACCACCATATGACCCAACAATTACTCATCTAACTGTGTACACAAGAACACTATGCAGGTGAGAGTTAGGAATTTGGATAGTTTATGACACTCCTAGTTCAAGAGCATTTCCTTATATCTGTATATTATGAATTCTTTAGAAAACAGATTTGTTTTCAGGTGCCAGAAGAAAATAAACTAATTTGTGGGGGAGCTCTTATTTGCTTTTCCTTTACCACTGTGATGGTTTTATATGTCAACATGGCTAAGCTCTAGTACCCAGTTATTCAATCAAACACTAATACAGGTTGTTGCAATGAAGGCATTTTGTAAATGTGGTTAATATTTAGTCAGTTGATTTAAGTGAAGATGACCTTGATAATCTGAGTGGGCCTTATCTAACCACTTGCAAGGCCTTAGGAGCAAAGCTGAGGTTCCCATGAAGAAGAAGTCTACCTCAAGACTATAGCATTAACTACTGTCCAAGGGGTTTCCAGCCTGTGGGCCTACCCTACAGACTGTAGACTTTTCAGGCACCACAATCAAGTAACCCAGTTCCTCGAAATAAATCTCTTCAGTCACCAAATTTCCAAGGTTGCCTACCTTCCCGGTTACCACCTTCTCTGCTAGAACCAATGTCTTCTCAAGACTAAATTTCAGGTCTGTCAAGTATAATTTTCAAAATATTAAAATCATAATTAGAATATAAATATGTAATGATCCCATGTCAATATTTGTTTATTTACCACATTAATGAGGAAATCAATAGTATTATAGAATAACAGGGAGGATATAAATACTTATATGTACATATATGTGTGTATGTGTTCAATGAAACAAAGATACCAATAAATGTTGAATTAAACTGAATAGTTTAATAAAAACATGCTAAACATCCTATGTATAATAACTTCATATATTTTAATTATAAAATTAATTATATCTTTTTGCCTTATTATCAAATTTTGGATAATTTCTTACATATTAAGAACTTATACACTCGTAAGTGTATAAGTTCTTACATACAATAATTTATACACTCGTAAGTTCTTCCCTGTAGGAGTTCTTTGAGCTATCAGGTGTCAGAAATGTTCTCAGTATTTCTTACTTGGTGTGGAACTTTTTTTGGCTGTTGATGTTATACTGTGCTTTATTGGTTTTAAGCTTTCCACTTCCCTCTCTGAATATGATATGAGCTTGATGTTTTTCTATTTGAAAATGAATTTGTGTTCATGGTAGTCTGTTTTCCAATTATGCTAAAGGTGTAAGTTATATGTGTTTTTATTTGCTCCCCTTGGTTGATTTCAGGGCTTTTTTTTTTCTTTTGAAGGCACAAGAAAGGATTCCAATTTTTCCATTATTCTAAGGCAACCCAGGAATGCATATTATGTTATATATATTTCTACATATATTTACTAATGTTACATAAATCAATTTGATGTGAAATACATGATTTTTGTCTTCTCTACCCTGAACTTTATCTTTCTGTGGTTCCACGTATCTGTATTTCCCTCATATAATCTTATTAAATTATCTTTTTCTTTCTATTATGGATTTTCAAGAAAGACGTAAGACACTTAAGAGTGTTTACAATCACTGTGGTTTTTCTTCAAAGGTTAGGCTATTATCATTTAATCTTTTACATTTTAATTATAGAAGTAAAATCAATGGCCTGTGTTAAAATAATTTCAAGGGTCAGCAAGTAAATGAAGAAAGTGTAATCTGAGGCATGTGAGGTTTCTGGAAACTCCTGCAGGGTATTAAGCAGCTGTCTGCTCGTAAGTCTAAGCCAGACAGACGCAAAGATGGAGACAATCCATTTAGGATACTTAGAAAAGGGATTATTGTGTCTTCATCTACTCTCTTCTCCCCACTCTCCTAAAAAAACTTACTCACTTGGGGTTATAAAAGAACTTGGAATGAGTTTTCCTATGTTATAACTGCTAAAGAATATTTCATGAATTTTTTAAGATGGGGAGAAAATTTCTAGATGAAAAGAATCTTGGAATTCTAATCAGAAACAGATTGATAATTTTCTCCGTTTGCCTTTTATTAGTCTTTCTCTGATTCCATTCTGATATTTAGTGTTTACCTATAATTTCAAATACGGGTAGTTTACTTTCCCCAAGAGTCTGGCTTAAGTCTGTCTGATATCTTTTCTGGTTTTCATTATATTCTTTGTGTCATCTATGGTAGATGAGAAAAGGATTCTGAGAAGATCCTGAGCAGACATCTCTTGCCCTCAGTCCTGTGTAGATTTGTGAAGCAGCACATCTACCGCCTCATGGTTTCTGGCATCCTGGACACCTGAGGTGAATCGTTGAGATGGAGGTAGTGGTGTAAGGTTAGGATTGATAATAGGAACAGAACATGGTAAATAAGAACCCTCACATGAAAGCTATGAGAAAGGACACAGGAGGAAATAAGCTGGGCATTTTGACTGTTAGGAATCCATTTATATATTAGCAAGATTTAAGTATGTTCTAACTGCACACATAATAATTTACAAAAAGCAATTACTGATAAAATGCTACTTATAGATGGCAATATAAACCAATGAAGATAAAACTGAGCATTTATTTAAATTATTTAAGTATATTGATTTAAATTGAGCATTAACATATAATTATAATACGTAGGTTCGTATTTGTGGAATCAATATTTAAGAAAATTCACTTTCTGCCTAGTTAATGTTCTACACAATAACCATTAAGAATCCTTTGCCTATGTATCAGTTTGGCTCTTTTATAAATTTTATTTAATTATAATAATAAATACAATTGTTACATCTTTAACCTTTGCAATTTACAGCTTTTGTTTTACCTCTGCTTAAAATATTAAATGTTCATTTTGTGCTTATGTGATTTCACATTGTTCCTACAAATAAATATTTCAAACTTATACCTAATCATGGCATCACCACCTCAATTGTTTAGATACATTTTTAAAAAATGAAACTCAATTTTTCCTATCTAGAATTATATAAAATATATGTTTAATAAAGCAAATGAGATTGTATATTACAGAGACCACCATCTTGAAGCAAGCCCTTGTTTATGTCTAATCACTTGCCTTCAGTCACGTCTCTCCTTCTTTTTTCTAAATTCTATTCTTTAGACTTTTTTGTTATGTTTTCTTTTGTTTTTAAAGGAGGTTGGGAGGATATTGTTTTATATACACAGGGAATCCTGTTGACAATAAAGAAAATCCCATGTTTCAGTTGGTTTTATGGTTGTATAAGTTGAAAACTCTAAAACCTGTCCTAACATGTTGAATGGTCATGAACAGGTCAAACAAATAGCTAAAAAACGAATATAATCATTACAATGTGATTTTTAGAAGTCCACTTTGGTAGATACTTGCATTGTTCAATAAGAACAAACAATTATTCCTTTTTTTTTAATATTAGTGAGTTACACTTGACAAATGTATGTTTTAAACCTCAAAACATACATTTTGTTAAGTAATTATTATTAGTAAGTACATTTGTGTAAACAGGATATTTGAGCTTTACAAGGGTTAAGCAACTTTCTCCAAGAAAAATAACCAGCGAGCAGTGAAGAGGACCCATGCCTATCCAGTCCAAGTCTGAAATCCATCCTCTTAACTACGACTCCAGCAGTCTCAAACCATAACCTGAAGGTCTCTGAAGACCCCTTTAGGAGTCTCCAAGACCCCTTTAAGGATCTTTTAGGATAAAACTTTTTTTCTTATAATACTAAGATGATGTTTTTCTTTTTCAAGAGTGTATAGTGAGGTTTTATGGAGGCTAACTGACAGGTGATATCACAAGCTGAACATAGAATTAGATATAGTAATCTTGATTCCTTCTATTGAGCCAGACAATTAAAATATTTGATAAGTTAAACACAATGTCATTTCTCTCATGTTTGTATTTTGCAGAAAGTAACTACATTTATTAAAATATTATTTGTTATATTCTTTTTTTATTACTAAATACACAAATACTTTAAGCATCTCTGTTTTAGTTTCTAATGCAGTTAATAACATAGTGCAAATACATAAACAAAGTTTTTTCAGTTCCTAAAATATTTTAAGAGTTCAGTCACAACCTGAAACCAAAAACCATTGTGTTAATCTGCACTATTTATCACTTCTGATTACAAATTTCAATATATAACTGAATGATATCCTGTACAATTATTGTAATACCAGCACTACTAAGATTCATGGTTCTACTATTTTTGATTTACCATATTTTATTTTAAAGATTCTATTCTCCACTTCCACCAGGTGATCTTTCTGATCTATGAGGATTTTACATTTTTTAAATTAAGTTGCCGGACCTTAGTAAAACCAATTGTCACCCTAAATGTATTACTTCTTTTTCCTCATGTCATCTAAAGGCTTATATCAAGTACCATTGGCAACTTAACACTCTCAATTTGTTCCACAAAAATAGGCAGTTTTGCGGTCTGAAGCTGCAATAGAAGACCCATTCATCAAATGAATGGAACCCTGACTCAACAGAGAAGTAAATTCTGGGACACTATGATGATGTAAACTAAAAATAAAAATCCTGCCATCTTCTGCATGGACTTACTCCTCAGCCAGGACTCTTAAAATGTCACCTGAGAGACTGTTTCAGGCCATGACGGGAAGTGTGGGTTGGACGTGCCTCATTCTACCTCTCTGGCACTCACATCAACACAGACTTCAAGTGGGATAAGAAAAATTTTACAACCTATTCTCTCTGAAGCCTGATACCTGAGGGCTTCCTCTTCAAATAAGAACTTTGATCTCCACAGTCCTCTATCTTAACCCAGACATTCCATTTTGTGGATCTCAGAACTTTAAATAAACTCAACTGTCAGCCAGAAAGTTTAAAAATCTACCCATAAGTTGGAAGCCACCACTTTCCAGACCAAATCAATGTATTTCTTAAATGTATTTGATTGATGTCTCATCCTCCCTAAAATGTATAAAACCAAGCCACACTCAGACTACCTTGGGCACATGTTCTTAAGACCTCCTGAGGGCTGTGTCACAGGCCATGGTCACTCATATTTAGCTCAGATTAAATCTCTTCAAATATTTTACAGAATTTGATTCTTTTCATGGAGAGGGAAAAGCCAATAAAATAAAGATTCTGCTGGGTTTTTGTATCAGGATGATGTTGGTCTCATAAAATGATTTGGGAAGGATTCTTTCTTTTTGGATTGCTTGAAACAGTTTCAGAAGGAGTAGTACCTGCTCCTCTTTGTATGTCTGGTAGAAATTGGCTGTGAAACCATCTGGACCTGGGCTTTTTTTGATTGGTAGGCTATTAATTGCTTCCTCAACTTCACTCCTTCTTATTGGTCTATTCAGGGTTTCGACTTCTTCCTGGTTTAGGCTTGGGAGGGTGCAAATGTCCAAGAATGTATCAATTTCTTCCAGATTTACTGGTTTATGTGCATACAGTTGTTTGTAGTAATCTCTGATTGTAATGTGTATATCTGCGGAATCTGTGGTGATATCCCCTTTATCATTTTTTTTATTGCATCTATTTGATTCTTCTCTCTTTTCTTTTTTATTAATCTGGCCAGCAGTCTATTTTGTTGATCTTTTCAAAAAACCAGCTCCTGGATTTATTGATTTTTGGAAGGGTGTTTTGTGTCTCTATCTCCTTCAGTTCTGCTCTGATCTTAGTTGTTTCTTGTCTTCTGCTGGCTTTTGAGTTTTTTTGATCTTGCTCCTCTAGCTCTTTCAATTTTGATGATAGGATGTCGATTTTAGATCTTTCCTTGCTTCTCATGTGGGCATTTATTAGTTTAAATTTTCCTCTTGACACTGCTTTAAATGTGACCCAGAGATTCTGGTATGCTGTGTCTTCATTCTCATTGGCTTTGAAGAACATCTTTATTTCTGCATTCATTTCATTGTTTATCCAGTCAACATTCAAGAACCAGTTGTTTAGTTTCCATGAAGTTGTGCGGTTCTGAGTTAGTTTCTTAATCCTGAGTTCTAATTTCATTGCACTGTGGTCTGAGAGACTGTTTGTTATGATTTCTGTTCTCTTGTATTTGCTGAGGAGTGATTTACTTCCAACTATGTGGTCAATTTTAGAGTAGGTGTGATGTGGTGCTAAGAAGAATGTATATTCCGTGGATTTGGGGTGGAGCATTCTGTAGATGTCGATTAGGTTTGCTTGGTCCAGATCTGAGTTCAAGTCCTGGGTATTCTTGTTAATTTTCTGCCTTGTTGATCTGTCTAATACTGACAGTGGAGTGTTAAAGTCTCCCACTATTACTGTGTGGGAGTCTAAGTCTCTTTTTAGGTCATTAAGACTTGCTTCATATATCTGGGTGCTCCTCCTGTATTGGGTACGTATATATTTAGGATCCTTAGGTCTTCCTGTTGCACTGATCCTTTTACCATTACGTAATGCCCTTCTTTGTCTCTTTTGATCTTTGTTGATTTAAAGTCTATTTTATCAGAGACTGGGATTGCAACTCCTGCGTTTTGTTTTTTTGTTTTTTGTTTTTTGTTTTTTTTCTTTTTGCTCTCCATTTGCTTGGTAAATCTTCCTCCATCCCTTTATTTTTAGCCTATGTATGTCCTTGCATGTGAGATGGGTTTCCTGGATACAGCACACCAGTAGGTTTTGACTTTTTATCCAATTTGCCAGTCTGTGTCTTTTGATTGGGGCATTTAGCCCATTTATTTAGGGTTAATATTGTTATATGTGAATTTGATCCTGCCATTTTGATGCCAGCTGGTTGTTTTTCTCATTAGTTGATGCAGTTTCTTCATTGAGTCGATGCACTTTACCATTTGGTACATTTTTGGAGTGGCAGGTACTGGATGTTCCTTTCTATGTTTAGTGCTTCTTTCAGGAGCTCTTGTAATGCAAGCCTCATGGTGAAGAAATCTCTCAGCAATTGCTTGTCCATAAAGGATTATTTCTCCTTTGCTTATGAAGCTTGGTTTGGCTGTATATAAAATTCTAGGTTAAAAGTTCCTTTCTTTGAGGATGTTGAATATTGGCCCCAACTCTGTTCTGGCTGGTAGAGTTTCTGTGAAGAGATCCACTGTGAGTCGAATGGGCTTCCCTTTGTAGATAACCCGACCTTTCTCTCTGGCTGCCCTTAGCATTTTTTCCTTCATTTCAACCCTGGTGAATCTGATGATTATGTGCCTTGGGGTTGCCCTTATTGAGGAATATCTTTGTGGTGTTCTCTGTATTTCCTGGTCTTGAATATTGGCCTCCCTTACTTGGTTGGGGCAGTTCTCCTGGATGATAACCTGAAGAGTTTTCCAGCTTGGATTCATTCTCTCTGTGACATGCAGGTACACCTATCAAAAGTAGATTAGGTTTTTTCACATAATCCCATATTTCTTTGAGGCTTTGTTCATTTCTTTTCATGATGGACATAGATGCAAAATCTTCAATGAAATACTGGCAAACTGATTGTAACAGCACATCAAAAAGCTTATCCATCATGATCAAGTAGGCTTCATCCTGTGTATGCAAGGCTGGTTCAACATATGCAAGTCTATAAACATAATCCATCACATAAATAGAACCAAAGACAAACACCACATGAGTATCTCAATAGATGCAGAGAAGGCCTTTGAAAAAATTCAACAGAGAGAGTTTTATGCTAAAAACTCTCAATAAACTAGGTATCAACAGAATGTGTCTCATAATAATAAAAGCTATTTATGACAAACCCACAGCCAATATCATACTGAATGGGCAAAAACTGGAAGCATTCCCTTTGAAATCTGGCACTGGACATTGATGCCCTCTCTCACCACTCCAATATAGTATTGGAAGTTCTAGCCAGAGCAATCAGGCAAGAAAAAGAAGTAAAAGGTATTCAATTAGGAAAGCAGAAGGTCAAATTATCTCTATTTGCAGATGACATGATTGTATATTTAGAAGACCCCATTGTCTCAGCCCAAAATCAGTAAGAAACCACTGCAAAGTCTCAGGATACAAAATCAATGTGCAAAAATCACAGGCATTCCTATACACCAATAACAGACTGAAAGAGAGCCAAATCAAGAGGGAACTCTCATTCACAATTGCTACAAAGAGAATAAAATACCTAGGAATACAACTAACAAAGGATGTAAAGGACCTCTTTGAGGACTACAAACCACTGCTCAAGGAAATAAGAGAGGACACAAACAGATGAAAAAACATTCCATGCTCGTGGTTAGGAAGAAACAATATTGTGAAAATGGCCATAGTGCCAAAGTAATTTATAGATTCAATGCTATCACCACAAGCTACCTATGACCCTTTTCAAAGAACTGGAAAAAACCACCTTAAACTTCATATGGAACCAAAAGAAAGCCCGCATAGCCAAGACAATTCTAAGCAAAAAAAACAAAGCTGGAGGCATCATGCTACATGACTTCAAACTATACTACAAGGCTACAGTAATCAAAACAGCATGGTAGTGGTATCAAAACAGAGATATAAACCAATGAAACAGAACAGAGGCCTCGGAGGCAATGCCACACATCTACATCCATCTGATCTTTGACAAACCTGACCAAAACTAGCAATGGGGAAAGGATTCCCTGTTTAATAAATGGTGTTGGGAAAACTGGCTAGCCATGTGCAGAAAGAAGAAAATGGACCCCTTACTGACACCTTACACTAAAATTAACTCCAGATGGATTAAAGACCTAAACATAACACCTAACACCATAAAAACCCTAGAAGAAAACCTAGGCTAAACCATTCAGGACATAGGCATAGGAAAGGACTTCATGACTAAAACACCAAAAAGCACTGGCAACAAAAGACAAAATAGACAAATGGGACCTAATTAAACTCCAAAGATTCTGTACAGCAAAAGAAACAATTATTAAAGTGAACTGGCAACCAACAGAATGGGAAAAAAATTATGCACTCTACCCATCTGACAAAGGGCTAATATCCAGAATCAACAAAGAACTAAAACAGATTTACAAGAAAATATCAAACAAACAAACCCAATCAAAAGTGGGCAAAGAACATAAACAGAGACTTTTCAAAAGAAGACATCTATGAGGCCAACAAATATATGAAAAAATGCTCATCATCACTGGTCATTAGAGAAATGCAAATCAAAACCACATTGAGAAACCATCTCACACCAGGTAGAATGGCAATTATTAAAATATGCAGAGACAACAGATGCTGGAGAGGATGTGGAGAAATAGGAACACTTTATACTGTTGTTGGGAGTGCATATTAGTTCAACCATTGTGGAAGACAGTGTGGCGATTCCTCAAAGACCTAGAAATAGAAATTCCATTTGACCCAGCAATCCCATTACTGGGTATATATCAAAAGGATTATAAATCATTCTATTATAATGACACATGCACATACATGTTCATTGTGGCACTGTTTACAATAGCAAAGACCTGGAACCAACCCAAATGCCCATCAATGATAGACTGGACAAGGAAAATGTGGCAAATATACACCATGAAACACTATGCAGACATAAAAAATGATCAATTCGTGTCCTTTGTAGGGACATGGATGAATCTGGAAACCATCATTCTCAGCAACCTGACACAAGAACAGAAAATCAAACATCACATGTTCTCACTCATAGGCAGGTGTTGAACAATGAGAACACATGGATACCGGGAGGGGAGCTTCACACACTGGGGTCTGTTGTGGGGAATAGGGGAGGGACAGGGGGGGTTAGGGAGGTTGGGGAGGGATAACATGGGGAGAAATGCAAGATATAGTTGAAGGGGGATGGAGGCAGCAAACCAGATTGCCATGTGTGTACCTATGCAACAATCCTGCATGTTCTGTACAAGTACCCCAGAACCTAAAGTGCAATAAAATATATTTTTTAAAAAATCTGTTATCTTTTTAATCTTGGCATTTATTCACCTTAAAACACTCCTAATTAATGATACCTGTCATAAGAAATCAGGGTGAGATGGAAAACAGTATGCAATAGGTGAACAAGGAGGTTTTAGGTTACCCTGTGAGGAGACTATAAAGCCAGTAGAAAGAGAAAAGACAAGACAAAACTTTTCAAGACTATCCATATAAAGTCATCACAGATCCTTGGGAAAATCCATGAACTTGTGTCCACTAACTGTAAGAGACTCTCGTGGCTGTTGTTTAAACTCATTTAAGTCATGCCAGATGACAGTTCAATCCGAAAATGAAGGATTTACAAAGTTCATTTGTATGTGAGACTAAATATCTACGTTTTTCTCAAAGCATAATTTCAAAGTGTTAAAGTATTTCTCCAAAGAACTGAAAAGGGATGTTTGACATCAACTGGATGCCAGTACAGGTTTAGTAAAATCATTATTGAGTAAAAGATTAAGTATTGATCACACAGTATTAGCTAAATACTTAGCTAACTCAGCAATGACATTTACCAAGCCCATTTTCTTATTTTAAGAAGATTACAAAAAGATGTAAACATTAAACTATTCTTCACTAAGACGGCTAATGGTTCATTGGAGCTGCAATGGTTTCTAATAAAGATAAGAGGAAAATATGCCTTTTTTTCCAATAATTTTACTGTGATAAACTATATCTAAAAAACTAATATTGATAATAAAAGAAATAATGCATTATGTTGTATACTGGAGAGGTAAAAGGGAACCTCAAATACGAAGGGAAAATATCATTAGAAAATTCAAAAGAAAAATATCAAAAGAAAAATCTTTTTTATGAGAAGTGAGTTTTTGCAACTTCATTTTACCTGTTTCCAGGAAAAAGATAGAAATTATAATTAATATCCAAAGTTTTATATGTTTTCTTTTGAACTTGAATTTTATTTAAATTTAATGTACAGAGTATATAATTTTTACAAAGATAAAAAATGTTGGTATGTTGTTGAAGGCATGTACTGCATTTAATTTTGCTCTCTAGTCCACCTTGGCCAAATGGAGCTAAAGTACTGACAGCTTTTAGTCATGTGTATGAGCTATTTTTAGTGAACTAACCCCAGTCTCTAGGATTGCCCCTCTCATCCCCCTTTACTCTGCTCTTTATTTCTTTAACTAAATTCTTCTCCTAAAGCATGTTGGAGCTGGGATTTCAGGAACAATGTTAAGTATAAACATACAGCATATTTACAATATGAATTGTAATATATCTATTCATACTACATGTTCATTCAGAAATAATTAATGGTACTTAAAAGATTAATTTATCTTGAATTTAATTAGTGTCTTTCTTTAGCAATTCATAGTAGATGACAACACATAAATGTTTAGGAGCTGAAACAGATATTGTAGAAGGTGGAAGAATAACATTTGATGTGAGAGAGAGAGAGTATCTTTGCATATATTATTTTAATAGGTAGTATGATGTAGATTATTTCATACACTAATCAACAGCTTCCCTGATGAATCTACATGAATGGTCTACTTAAGGGTGTGTAAAGGCAGTAATGAAATGGGTTTGGTGCAGGAAGTGCTAAGGAAGCAGTGCACTTTGGGAGTTGCAGTACTTCATGCAGTATTTCTGGCTGTAGAAAAATGTCATCGATATCCTGGAATAAAACTCCTTCTCATAAGAAAATAATCAATGACTGTTACTTTCAATTACTCATCCAGTTAAAATCTGAAATGATAATAATAAGAAAACTTCTGGAATTGTTCTGGCATAATTTTGAATTTAGGAGATAAAAGATATTTGGAACATGAAGGAGGAAAATATAAGGTATCCTACAAAACAAGAAAAATCTTTCTTTACTCCGGAACATTGAGTACTAAAATTCTAGAACAAAGACAGAAATTTTAGGGAAAAATATTGTGATTCAACATAACATACTCTTTATGATATTGTATTGCATGTTTATGAAACAAAAGGACTTGCTTTGTTATATGATAATTCAGACACACATATATTCCCATAATAAATAAAATGAAATTTGAGAGAGAAATCCAGAAAATAATTCATGATTAGGGATGTTATTAGAAAAGTAGAAGCAGTTAATATTGAAATTGAATAATGAAAATTTCACTCTAAATAAATGTTATGAATATGGATACAAATATGATTACAAAGAAAAATATAATTATCTATAAAGAGATATAAAATACTCCTCAGTAATGACTGAAGTATTCAGATCATTAGATTTTGAGTATTGTCATTGCTCCTAAGTATTCTGTTCTGTATGGATTATTTTCTTCCATGGGGCATTTGTATTTGATATCTGCAGGCTCTACATACTTGGGAATGCTTTGCAATAAATATCTATCCACTTGATATTTTGGATACTACCCAGGTAGGTTGCAAATATATATAAGGTCACAACATTACAGAAAGCTTGAATCCTTTTTCAGGTGAGATATAATTTATCCCAAACCTTAGTGCCTCACTGGCTCTTCTGCTAAGTTTCTAATGTGATCTCTCCAAGTAAACAGTGAACTTTTCCCTCTATTCCCACATACCTCGCAGACATTAAAACAGCAGCTCAAAGTCAGCAAAGATTGGCATGGGCCTTCAGGGACTCACAGGCTTTTGAGTTTTTTACCTCTAAGAATTTTTGCTTTCATTCAGATATTTGGCATAGAGTCATTTCCTTTTTAGCTCAGAAGCACATTGAAAAATATACTTTAATGAAGTTTCCCTTATGCAGAATGTGTAAGTTCTGGAGATTTAACGTACAGCATAGTGACTATAGTTTAGAATACTTGTAATCTGCTGAAAAAAACCTTAAATATTCTTACCCCCCACACAAAATATGATAACTCTGAGAAGTGATGGATATAATAATTAACTTGATTATGGAACATTTCACAGTATATATATATGTCAAAACATCGTGTCACATACCTTAAATATATACAATTTCTATTTGCCAATCATACCTCAGTAAAGCTGGAAATAAATTTATAAGTATAGTTTTATTATTATATATAGAATTAAATTTGCTTTACAACAAATTCATTTTATTTCATTGGTATCGTTTTCCCTAGAAATTTTAATCTCCTTCTTTTTACGAATGTATAGTAAAATGTTAAAATGGGTGTATTTTCAACTTTGTTCATTTTACATCATATTGTCATTTGTAGCATATAAATCCCCTCTAAACAAAAATGGCTTGGCTATAGATGATACATATGGACTAAAGGAAAGCTGAGGACCTCTTTGGTCTGTGATGCAGAGAAATCAGCCAATCTTATTCTTTTTCTTGAAAACATAGAATAAGAAACACAAAAATAATTAGGCAATAATTGTTAGAAGCTACAGTTAAGAGATCATTGCTAGCATTCAGACTGCAGAGTAATCCTTGGGAGAATGACCTAAAAGCAAGCTAAAGAAGCTAAACAGTAGTAAGCAAGAAATATTGGGTTTGCAAAGCGTAAGGGAGAGCCAGGATCCAAGACATTTTTAGCTCCCAGATATGTCTTACATACAGAACCACTTTCTAAACTCCATCTTATAAAGCACTATCCCATTAAAATAAAAAATTAACATTTACTGAAAGTGAATTCTGTGTCAGATAGTATTCCAAATGGTTTACAAGGATTAACTCATTTTATCTTCCCAACCATTTTAAGAGGTTGGGACCACAATTATTACCACTCTACATATGGGAAGACCAAGACACAAAAAAGTTAAGTAGCTTTTCCTTAAGGCCATAGAGTGAGTAAATAATGTCTCCCAAAGTCTAACCTTTGCAGTTTCTTTTGAGAGCCTGCACTCTGAACCTTAGTTATAATGTACTGACATCTATTTACAATTCCTGTATTTGCATTTCAGAATCCCTTCTCATGTCATGTATATCTTTATAGTAAATACTCCTTTGTTTGTGCTAGTTTAAGTGTGCTTTTTCTCACAAACAAGTCTGCCTCAACATATTCCTGAGTGTTTCTATAACAACGTGAATTTTCTCCAAGCAAATGTTTATTACATAAGTACTTTACTGTTACATTGCTCTTCTGTAGCCAACAGATCTCTGCAGCAACAAAGCCCTGTTTGAGTCACGGTTTATCATCATATCCAAATGTCTAACAAAATATGTGGCACACACTATGCCTTTGTAAAGATTGTTGAAAGAAATAAAAGTGAATGAATGTTGTTGACACATTAAAGAACACATATGAGAGAAAGAGAAGAAAAAAATTTTTCATCACTAAAGACATTTGAAGTGTTTTTCTACAAGTTTTATTAATAACTTAATTCAGCAATTTTTTACTGAGTACCACAAACCAGGCCTTTTTTGCAATTTTAGTAACAAAAGTAAATTTTGATTTAAGTTAATGTATCTCTAGTTGCAGGAGACATAACTCTTAACAAGACAGATATCGTTCCTTCCTCCACTGAACTTAGACTCTAGCAGTGGAGAGACAGATGATGAAAGAAATAGTTATAATAAATCATGCCAAGTGCTTGATAAGCAAAGTTTAGGATCCTGAGGAGGGCATAAAAATAATCATGATGGGCAAGGGGAAGATTACACAAGGAGGAGAATTTTCATTTATAGCCTAAAATGTAAGTAAGGTTTAGCAAATGGGGAAGCAGAGAGAAGACTGTTAAAGTTAAGAAGCACTATGGGCAAAAGCTCCAAGACTGTCATATTCATGGAGCCAGATATGAATATAATCAACGTATATTTTGTGGATAATCAGGATACATCCAACATCTACACAGTATCCATTCCACACTGTAACTATCGCTTCTATGATCACAGAACACAATAGGAAGCAGAATCCTAAGAGAAATGATTATCATTATAGTAGCTACCATATCATGGGAGTTAGCAATATCTGAAATGAAATACTTTCACCAGGATTCTGTGAGCATTAAAATCATATCCAAAATCACTTCTCATTTCCCACCCCTTTCCATTATTTACTGCAATCACTTCCATCTATTTGACATAAAAGAGGAGGCTGAAGTGATTGCTTTTAGGGAGGCTTACAATCTTCTTTTTTTTTTTTTTTTTTTTTTGTCTTGTGTGTTCTCCAATTCCCTCTTTTTGAGAAAGAAAAAAATAGCCTTGAGAGTTTTCATTTGAAAATTGTTATGACATTAAGAGCTAGACCATGGCTTTCTTCCTTTAAACATACACAATTTCAAGAAAAACGACATCTGAGGAGGCCGCTCTGTGACCGAAATGCAAGATGACACCTTTCTTTCACTGAGTACATATAAAAACAAGAAACTGTGCAAACCACAAACATGACCGATTTCTCTCCCTCCCATCTCGCCTCAGTGAATGCTGCTTCATCACCAATCAGGCTCCAACAGTTACTCCTCTTTTCTCAGTAAAAACAACAACAACAACCCCCACTCCCCCAAAAAAATTAGATACCCAATTACAGAATTACTCCCTCTTCCTGAGAACTCCCAGGTCAGAGAAAAGCTCTCTGCTTACTTCGGGCTTCACCACCATTTCAAGGGTCCTCCAAAAAGTCATCCATAGTAAGCCATAATCCTTTAACAATTTCCACAGTGCTTTTTGCAGAGGTCTTCATTGTTGCACTGTAGATATGTTCCTGGTGGTCTGTAACAAGACATTTTATTCGTTTACTCCATGCGTTTTATGAACTTCAGCTGTCTTTTATAAACACTGAAACTTTGACAGCATGTATCTTTAAGCAAAACATCAAAAATCCTGCTATTACTATGTTTCTACAACCTTATTTGCAGAGCCTGACAATTTTGCAGACACACCTCTTTAAAGAAATTTTAAAATTATTTTGTTTACTCAATAATCAGGGAAGGAGAAAGAGGAGCCATTCAAACTGTAGGCAAAAGGCAAAGGGAGGAAGTTTGCTTTAGACATTGGACATTTTATCATGAATAATGTAATTAAACAGGCTAAAATGTAGTAGATGTGGGAAGTGGCCGTGGTGGTGAAGCCTGAAGTAAGCAGGGATTATCTCATGAGAAGCCTTGAAACCACGCTGCAGTTTTCACACATTATTCCACATGCAATGCCAAATAACTGACCAATGTTAAGCTGCAAAAGACAATGAGGTGTGAATTTTGAAAGCATCTCTTTGGGGCTAGCATCCATAATGGAATAATATTGGAGAGATGAAGATAATTAGGAGGCAGCTGAGTTGAGGAATGCTTGTGTTTATGCAGGGACTGTGGAGATGGAAGGGAGTGCATACACTTGATATTAAAAGGTAGAAATGCTAGGGCTGGATGAGTATCTGAATGGGATGGGGAAGGAATAAACAATCACATCAAAAATTATATATTAGGGAATAGAGAAGATGATACTAACATCTACTCTGGAGAGCTAGTACATTTGGAGACAAAGTTCAATTGTAGATGTAGATCTAAGCAGAAGTACCGGAGGCATTTGAGAGGAGGGTCTAAGATTCAGTTGAACATATGGATCAAGAGCTCAGTAGAGATGGCTCTGCTCAGGGTAGAGATTTGAGAACTAGCACCATTCAGATAATAACTGAAGTTGAAAGAGTAAGTGTGGTTGCCTAGGGGGACTCTACGTAGGCACCTTGAACTCTAATGCTGCAGCCCGGGAAAGAAATAGAGATGTGCAAACTCAGTCCCCATATAAACGCATAGGAGTGGAAGATAAAAAACAAAGAGTTCATGCCCTTCCAAGAGATTCTTTTTTTTAATGTATGAATTGCATATAATCTGGAAAAATACCAAAAAAAAAAAAAAAGTCAAGAGGAAAGGAGAGGTGTGTTTTTAGGGCACAACTCTGAAGAGTGTTCACAGTTTCATAATAGGCTGATAAAACGTGGCTAGGAAACAGAGGGAGAAGAGAAAACTGAGAGTATGGTGCCACAAAAAATGATGAAAGGTAGTATTTGAAGGAAGAAGAAATGCCAGTAGTGTCCAAGGCTGGGACCCTCTTAAATAAATTATGGGTTTAAAAGGTCACGTTAGCCTTAGTGATGAGGATACGGTTGGGCTGACTGGCAGGGAGAGCTTCTGAGAAGCGTCTTTACAATCTGTTGTTAGGTTGAGGATTTAAAGGGATAGAGGGACCAGAGACAAAGTCAGCATCTATACTCAATCTATTCTGTGTTCTTTTGAATAATAGTATATAACATATAATAATACACAGAGATGTTAAATAATGAACTATGCTCACAAACTATTTGATACCCCTCCTTTGCAAAAGTAGAACCGAAATCCTCTTCTCGTTTGCGCTTACGCGCCTTCCACTGCAGCCCCATAGATAGCGCTAAACAGCTGTATCCGGGTCGCCCTGGGGCGGGCTGAGGACGGCGGAAGCACCCTCGGTGCTGCTGGAAGTGGCCGGAGGAGATGGTGTTGGGGTGTACACTGAGGCCTCGGGAAAGGGGTGGCACCGCGCCTCGTCCTGAGCGGCAGGAACAGCGTGGGCTTCCCTATCGTGCCCTGTTACAGGGCTCATGACCTTCAGTTGGTGAAGACTTTGTCCTTTGTTTCCCAGCCTCAGTGCGGACAGGCTGACTCCGGTGAATGACTGGTCTTCCCTGCGCTGCTGATGCTCTGTGCAGGAACCGGAAGTGGGTCCTAACCTTCACGTAGAGGTGTGCTTTCCGCGGGGGCGGGGCCTCCACGAAAAGTGAGGGAAAACTCTGTGGGGCAGGCACACCAGGCCCCAGGGTGAAGAACTGCTGTGGCGACCACGACAGAGGACGAGGTGGGGCAGGAGAGCACCTCCGCAAGTCTGTTCCCAGGCATCCGTGCTTCTGCCTCCTTCAGTGACTGGCGCTGCACTATGGTTCTTCCTCCCAAGAGTGATTCTCTCAGGCTTTGGTCACCTCTCCCTGAGGGGTGGTCCACACGCGGGGTTATGTTACTCAGTGACCCACTAGTCCCCTGTGCATGCCAAAGTCAGACTGAGGTGTAGGGTGTGTTTGGGAGGGATCTGGTGGTGCGGTGACTCAAGGGCAGAGATCCCTGCACAGAGCAGTGGCCCACCATGAATGGCCACCAGTATGGCACCTGCCATGTGGGTTCAGGCCTGACGGGAGTGCAGCATGCCTGCATGAGCATCCCCGATAAGTTCCCAAATCGTCACAGATAGCATTGCCGTGGATTATGAGAGCAGAGGAGCTTCCCAACAGCGTAGCAGTCCTTGGATTATTGCAGGGGTGAGGGGAGCAGAGAAACCCTCCTATCAACCCTTTCCGCGGGGCTCTGAGTTCCTTGGGAGTCAGTCTCGGCAGATTCCTGCAGCTTTCTTTTTCTGCAGCCCAGCTTTTCCCATAGGCACTCCTACAAGGCCCTGGCTTTCTTTGCTCAGTTTTCCAGTTGGAACTCGTCCATTCACCAGTAACATTTATCTTCTTTATGGAGATAACTGGCAATCAATGGATCTAGTCAGACATCTTGAAAAACAACCTTCTATGTTGTTGGAATTTTATGGTTTCATGACGTGAATGGGCACAGTAGTCATGTTAAGTATTCAGGACTCATGATGCCTATTGTGAATGCCATGTCTTTCACCACATCTGAAAAATGTTCACTCAGTATTTCTTTGGAAGTTGCCTGTACCCTTTGTTTTTATTCTTTCTATAATTTATAACTTACATTGCATATACACTGGAGATGATTATTCTATTCTCCATCTCTCAATCTCTTTTCCATATAGTCCACTTTGATCACACTCTGTGTTTCATTGTCAGCAAATAATCAGTTCTAGGGGACATTTATTCTTTTCTTTGCCATGTCTAAACTGTTGTTTAAACCATCCACTTAGATTATCATTTCAATAGCTGTTGTTGGTATCAAGATTTTATTTTTCAAATCTGTCCTTTTAAAAATACTGTCATCCTCTCCTTATATCTTCCATTTATACAATTTTGTTTTTATCATAAATATCTTTATTTTTGATCTTCATTTAATTTTTCTGTTATCTGAAATTCAGATTAGTTCATTGTATGTGATGCCTTTTGTTTATGGGAGATTATTGTTATTATTTTAATTCTAAATCATCCTCTTTTTGAATCTTACGTGACCTGGCTTGAGGGTATATCTGGCCAAATCAATTTGGCACTTACTTTTGCCAAGTGTCCAAGTCTCTCTCCACCTTAGTACTACCTAATCTGTTATTTATTCAGTGTAGAGTCCTGAGCTACTCAATAACATATATTTACATCACAGACGGATTGAGGGCATAAATGTGATTCTGAAATGTTAAGGATCTCAAGTTAAAAGACATGTTTCCATTACATCTACCTCTTCTAAGACATTTATTTATTTTTTGGGACACCTGTTACTGAGGATATATCCAGTTTCATATAGAAGACTGAATTACAGTTCCACATAGACATCATTTTGCAGTTGATTTCTTGAGATTTATCTTATTTTCTTCTAAACTCATCTGTACACTTAAAGACATAATAGTTTTTGAGTATTTTAAATTATTTTTTAGTGACAAGGTTTTAGTTATGGAACGTAGTTCATGCAACAAACAGAAATTTCATGACTTAATTGTTGAATTTATCCTCTTTCATTGAATACTTGCAATTTGGAAAAATCTATGTTGCATAATCAGTTTAGTGTTCTACATTTTGCTTATTGAGTTTCCTTCAGAGATTTATTTTTCTTTACTTATTCATGGTTCTGTGTTCCCCTCAAACCTCTACAGATGAAGCTATTAGACTCTAGAATAGAGGCAGACAAGAACAAATGGAACAAACTAAACTTTCTGATGTTGAGAGCTGCTATAGAAGTACTGACAATCCATTACCCTTGTACTGAAGAATAGAATGGATTTCTTTCTGCCTCTAGGATTTACTGTGTGAGTTATTGTACTTTCTTCTCCCCAAGTACTAAAAATGAAACTAACTCCACCGTTGAAATTTTCCTTTAGGCCCCCTAGGGTTGTAGGTTTGGGCCAACTTCCAATAATCACAAGCTAAATGTAGAAAATATGGTTCTTCTCAAGATGATTTATACACCATCTTATGGAATTTATTTTTAGAAAAGGAGCTGTAAGATCAAGTCAGGGCTGTTCAATACATCAATACTACAGAACGTGAAAGTTTTTTCACAGTAAGAAAATGGAAATCTTTCATCTTTTGGCTTTAACATACAGAGATTCTCAGAGTCAATGCCCACTATAGACTAAGGTGTCATCTACAAATAGGAATGAACAAATGGCAAACTAAGACATTAAATAATTTGACTAGGTGCAGTGTCTCATGCCTGTAATCCCAGCACTTTGTGAGCTGAGGCAGTTGGATCACCTGAGGTCAGGAGTTTGAGACCAGCCTAGACAACATGGTGAAACTCCATCTCTACTAAAAATACAAAAAGTAGCTGGGTGTGGTGGCAGATGCCTATAAATCCAGCTACTCTGGAGTCTGAGGCAGGAGAATCACTTGAACCCTTGAGAGAGAGGTTGCAGTGAGCTGAAATCGCATCACTGGACTCCAGCCTGGGTGACAAGAGCAAAACTCCATCTAAAAAAAAAATAACAATAAATAAATAAAATAAAGTTGAAATATAATTGTGTAAATGTTAACAAATATAAAACCAATTACTTCTTTCAACAAATAAAAAGGCTAACACAATTTTGTAGCTACTGAAGATTTCCATTGATTTCTGTTAATGAGTATTCCTTCTTTCTTGCTTTCCACTCCATTTAATCAGTTAGAAAAGGCAAGTCTGCTTATTTTCAAAATCCTCATTTCCCAATGGTAAATTGAAAACCTAGAAAACAATTATGGAAGAAGTGGCAGAGCGAAATGCAATAGTCACTCCTGCTATTTAAAGTTTTCCTTAGCATCCATTTTCAATTGCTTCTTTCTTATTTAAATGCTTTGTACATATGCCTCAAAAACCTGGAGTCTAGAATTTGAAAACTTGTTTTGATCAATGTATAAAGTGTCTCCTTAAAATGTCACACTAAAGAACAGAGTTCTAGAGTGCGCATAAAAATATTCTTTCTTTTTGGCCTTCTAATTTTTGCAATCTAATGTTTGGATCAAAGTAATAGATAATTTATATTGTTTTAAATTATGATAAATCAAATTTCTTCATAGTTATTATTTTATGTATCTGAGGAGAAATTTCAGCAACTGGTTTATAAAGAGTGACTAGAGTTTTACATCTATGTATTTGGAAAAAAAAGAAAAAATGAAGTCATCTCCATTTAATCATATTGCAGCTTTATTTTGAGAAAGATTTGCTTTGCTTGTTTTAAATTAGGACACAGAGGAGAAAGAGTGTAATAATGCCTTTCAGATAAGTAAAAAGAATGGCGCATTCTTGTGTTGCCATCTCTTTTTAGCATCAATGAAGCTACAGGCTCAGCAGCATAAAAGCAATTGTCTCTTTAAGAGCTAAATCTTATTTGTGCACAGCATTAGCAATAGCCCCAAGGTAACAATGAAGATGTTTTCAAAGTATTGGTTGGGAATTTGTCAGTGATTCTCATTGACATTAATGGGAGTTTTATAGGCAGTTTTGCTCCCTTCACTTTGAAATGTGTGTGAGAGAGTTTCTGCAAGTGTTTTGTGCAGTCTTTTTACAAATTTCAGAAATACTTTTAACTACAATTGTGTCTAAAAAAATGTTGAAATAACTATTAATCTGGGGAACACAATCAGCTATAAACGTTGGTATCCACTTTAATCAAAGTGGTTATTTCAATTTTTAATAGTGGACATTTTACCCATCCTCTCCCTTTCATATTTTAGCTTTTTAAAATGGGTAATACATTTGTAGCTGGTATGAATTGATACAATTGTAAGAGAACCAATCTTTTGCAACATATAACTGGACATAATGTATGAAAATACAATATCAAAATGTATATTTTTACAGTGGTGAGCTTTGATATTAGTTATCCATTGACTTACTTATAATACTTAGCACTTCACTAGACACAGAATATAAATGTGGTAAAAGAAAACCATGGAGTTTACTATTACTAAATTAATAGAAATCAAATGCTCATAACAGAAGTACTTGTAAAGCCATAATATGAAAAGCAACATGAAGAGACACATGCATAATAAGAGGAATAGGGAGGCCATGGAAGGATCTTGAAAGAATAGTCCTTCAGCTGAGTTTTTAAAGGATGAGTTGGTATTATTATGGTAATAGAGGGATGAGGAAAAACATTACAAAAAGAGGGGATATCAAGTGAAAAACTGAGATAGAAAGGATTATAGCAACTACTTTAAATTTGTAATAGGGAACAGCGATCCAAGATGGCCGCATAGGAGCAGCTCAGGATTGCAGCTCCCAGTGAGGGTGCAGAGGGTGAGTGGACACCGCATTTCCAGACGGATTTGTATTACCCCCAGACCAGGAGATCCCCAGGCAGAGCAGCGCCACGGGTCGCCAGTGCGGCTGTTTTGGCCGGCGCGGCTGCTTTGCCGGCGCCCCAGCGCGGCGGTTCTCCACACAAAATCCACTGGTCTGTGTGCCCTTTTAACTGGCGAGTGGAGCTACGGGAAGGCGGATTAAAAAGGGGACTGAATCAGGGAGCCAGCCCAGGAGATTGCCAGGCAAAAAAGCGCTACGAATCTCAGCGCCGCTGTTTCAGCCTGCGCAGTGTGTCCCCGCAGGGGAAACCACACAGATCCCGGCGCCTTTTCAACA
>PVKP010018205.1:0-44676 GCA_004027715.1 Plecturocebus donacophilus | reverse complement strand
GACTGTATTCTAGCCTGGGCAATAAAACAAGAATCCCATTCTCTCTCCCTCTTTCTCTTCCTCTTTCTTTCTCTCTTTCATTCTTATTTTTTCTTTCTTTTGCTGTTTCTTTCTCCTTTTCTCTTTTTCTAAAATCTCTTCCTCTTTCTTTCTCTTTCATTCTTTTTTCTTTCTTTTGCTGTTTCTTTCTTTCTCCTTTCCTTTTTCTAAAATCTCTTCCTTCTTTTTCTTTTTTTCTTTCTTTTGCTATTTCTTTCTTTCTCCTTTTCTCTCTTTTTCTAAAATATCTTCCTCTTTCTCTCTTTCATTCTTTTTATTCTAAAAAAAAAAAAAAAGTCCTCAGATTAAATATATTCAATTCTTTTAAGTCTCATGACAAGGTTCCAGATGCTGGTTTTAAGAGAATGATTCTTCTTCCTTATAACTTTAATAAAATGCCAAAGATAAAGGTTATTTATTTTAACTTAAACATCTACACAGGCTCTTTTTTTTTTTTTTTGAGACGGAGTCTCACTCTGTCGCCAGGCTGGAGTGCAGTCGAGCATCTCAGCTCACTGCAACCTCCGCCTCTCCCAGGTTCAAGTGATTCTCCTGCCTCTGCCTTCTGAGTAGCTGGGACTACAGGCACATGCCACCATGCCCAGCTAATTTTTGTAATTTTTAGTAGAGACAGGGTTTCACCATGTTGGCCAGGATGGTCTCGATCTCTTGACCTCATGATCTGCCCACCTCTGCCTCCCAAAATGCTGGGATTACAGGCAAAAGCCACCATGCCTGGCTTACACAGGGTCTTTTTACCCTAAGTATTATTATGTCACTAGTCTACAGCGGTTAATATATAACATTACTGAAGAAAAATGATTGGCCCACATAACTTTTGCACTGCTAGAAAAGGTATTTTATATAAAAAAGAACAAATGTCCTTTACGATGTTGGTTAGAAAAGTGCAAAATGCTTTCAAGTTAGTGATTTTTTCCCACTTATAAAAACTCAGATATAATTCATATACCATAAAATTTATTCTTTTAAAGTATATTTCAGTGGTTTCTAGTATATTAACAAGGTTACACAACCATCATCCCTATCTAATTCCAGAATACTTTCATCACTCCAAAAAGAAACCCTATACCCATTAGCAGTCACTCTCCACCACCCTCTCCCTAATCCCCTGGAAAACCTCAATCTATAATATCTTTGCCTATTCTGGATATTTCATGAAAATGAGATCATATAATATGTGGTCTTTGTATCTGGCTTCATTCACTTGAAATAACATTTTCAATGTTCATCCATGGCGTGACGTGTATTAGTACTTCATTCCTTTATATTGCTAAATAATATTTCATTGTATGGATACACAACATTTTGTTTATCCATTCATCATTTGATGGACATTTGGGGTTGTTTCCAGTATCATGAGTAATGCAGCTATGAACATTTGTGTACAAGTTTTTTGTGTGAACATGTGCTTTCAATATTTTGAGTATATACCTAGGCAGAGAACTGCAGGATCATATGGTTAACTGTGTTTAACATTTTGAGGAGCTGCCAAACTGTTTTCCAAAGCGGCTATACCATATTACATTCCCACCTTAACGTATGTTCTAATCTCTCCACATCTTTGTCAACACTTGTTATTGTCCATAATTTTTTATTATAGCTATCCTAGTGGATAGAAAGTAGTATCTCACTGTGGTTTTGATTTGCATTTCCCTGGTGAGTAATAATGCTGAGCATCTTTTCATGTGCTTAATTCAAGTCAGTGGTTTCAATTTTAACCTTAAGCTTCTGTGGATTTGAATAAACAATCCACTAGCCCGTTTACATTAACTTAAGGATACTCCCTCTTACACAAACATCTGGAGACACATCTTCATTTGAGGTGATGCTTTCTGAGGTTTTGAGAACTGCAAGGGGTCTTCGTTGAGCTAAAACCTGTGGAGGATCTGCAGGAGGACTGGAAAAAGACATACTTCAGTTTTTTTCATAACAGTAACCCCTAATTTATCCTCACTTATAACAACAGAAAATCCTTAAGTAAAAAAAACAAACAAACTAAAAAACCAGACAAACCTTTTATTCTTTTCTGAAAGAAGAAACTCATCAAAAATGGAGAAAGGTATACTGGGACCTAGAGAAAGAGAGACCAGATATATACTCTAGGAGTAAATGCTATACTTTTCAAGACAATCAGATAAATTAATACTTTGTGTTGTTTGAAAGAAGGAAGGCAATCTGTTTTTTTCTAATCACAAAAAACTTCAAACATATAAAAGGTCATTAAACAATTTAACAATTATCAAAACATAGACGATCTTCTTTCATTTAGATTATCTACAAGTCACTACTCCCCAAACCCAACCCAACAGGATTATTTTAAAGCAAATTCCAGACATGTCATTTTATCTGCAAATATTTCAGTACATATTTCTAAAAGAGGCTTTTTAAAAATCCCAATTCCAAAACATGATATCTACCTATAAAATAAATATCAAATTTCCGATTTATGAATATTAAATAAATATCCAGTCAGCAGTTTCACGTTTTACCAACTAGAAAAAAAATTTTTTTGAATTGGGAAGACAGAGTTAAGATCCGCATACTATGACTGTTCAAATGCCTTGTAAATCTCTTTTATTCTATAGGATTTTGGGGGAAATTTTTGTTGAACAAACTGGGTTGCTAGCCCCATAATGCTGTATTTTACCAATTCTATCCCCCTGTGTTAACAACGTTCCTCCATATTTTGTATTGCCAATAAAGTGTCGGTTAGAAATAGAGGTTTACTTTTAATGTTTTTTATTTTTGCAAAACTACTTACAAGTGGATATTCATGTTTCACCACTTTTAACATGTTCCAAAGAAAAGAAAACCAATTTGAATATAAAATAGCTTTAAACTTTTCCCTGAAAACAAAAACAAAAACAAAACACTTTCCTCGGTGTCTTCACTGCTCAGTGTACAGTAACTAAAGTGTAAGATTTGGTAGTTAGCGTACATTTAAAATTATAATTAAACCAAATATTTTGAAGCATTGAGGAGTCTTTAAAAAATACTCTTTCAAATGTCTTTTCTTTCTTAAAGCATAAGCTTATACCAAATTCCATGATTCAAAGACATCCTAGTATCTTGGTCCCCCTCTCTGCTTTCTTTCAATCCCTTTATCATAATTTAAAAATATTTACCCTTTATTACATAATCCATTTGTTATGAGCAAGTTCCATTTGTTATCAGCAAGTTCTTCCCAAGGCTGTCAAACACAACTCACCTTCAGAATGAGGTTGTTCCTGCCAAATGTTCTCCGCAAGTGAAGTTTCTCTGTGAAGAAACTTGTTTTAAAACATGTGCTCAATACTCACAGAAAGAACTGTTTAATTCTTTTTATTTTCTTCTTCTTTTTTTTAAAGATGGGGTTTCACCATATTGGTCAGGTTGGTCTCGAACTCCTGACCTCAGGTGATCCGCCCACCTCAGCCTCCCAAAGTGCTGGGATTACAGGTGTGAGCCACCACGCCTGGGAAAACAGTTTAATTCTTAAAAGTCCAAGAGGCTTTCCATTAAATATAATATTTACTCTAAGATAAATTATTACTGTCAATCCAAATTCTCTTAAAGAAGATAGCACCTTTGGTTATCAAAACTGTTGCAGAAATATATTTGATAATAGATGTCAGGTTGCATTAATAGTATAAGCAGATTACAAAATGGTAAGCTGCCATTTTTATAAAACAAAACAAAAATACAACACAAAAGGAGAGACAGAACAGTGTTAACAGTAGTCATCTCTTAGTGGTAGAAGTGGGTGGTTTTGTTTTTTTAGAAACATTACATATATTTGTTTCTATAAGAAACATGTTTCCTCAATGGGAAATAGTCAACGCTCTGTCCTCCCTCATCAGCAGCAAAGCTTATGTTGTGATAGAGACTTACAAAACCATGTCTCAATACTGTAAAAGTCAAAGAGACTTCAGGACACTAGAGAGTCAAAGGTTGGTTCTAAATGCCCTCCTATATGCATTGTCCCTTCCACCAATGTGATCTTACCTGGCACAAGAGTTTACTCGACAAACAGAACTGGATAGAGTCATTCCTGGTATTTCCTGGGACTCGCAAGCAATTCGCAGTTTAGCTGTCTCCTTTGTAGGCATCTTCTCTTCTTGCTGTTTGCATTAAATAAACAAAATCAATATCCCTCCCATCCAGAAAATGCTATTTTCAAGCTCTAACATTAGCTTTACTGTACTCTTCCCTGAGACATCCACTAACAATGTAAATGACTATGCCACAAAAGTCATTTCCAATAATTTATGTTCCTACCACAAACCGGTACTGTTGTACTCAACTGAGGAGTGCCAGACATACGGTAAATTTTTTTAGGCAATCCCATTTTAATGGAGCATAGCTACAAGAAAAAGCTGAAGCCAGAATTAACCAAATAACGGTTTAGAGTATAATTAAGTCAATAGACTATACCACTTATTTCACATGCCACAAATTCCATTTGAAGTCACCTGTTAAATTACTTTCTTATTCAATTTTCCTGCTACTAACAGCTAACAAACTAGCAGAAACTCTAAATGGGGGTTGGGAGGACTTTAACCTTCTATATTTTTATAATGTTTAAGTTTGTTTCAATAAATGTTAGTTTTGTGTATTGAAAAAAAGAAAAATTCCAGCCTGACTAACATTGTGAAACCCCGTCTCTATTAAAACTACAAAAATTAGCTGGGTGTGGTGGCGGGCACCTGTAGTCCCAGCTACTTGGGAGGCTGAGGCAGGGGAATCACTTGAGCCTGAGAGGCAGAGGTTGCAGTGAGCCGAGATCACACCAGTGCACTCCAGCCTGGTGACAGAGTGAGACTCCATCTCAAAAAAAAGAAAAAGAAAAATTACCTGATCACCTGTTCTTTCTTGCTGAGTAGTTTGGATTTCTTTTAGCTTCTTCTCCATCTCTTCAATCTGTTTCTGCATTTCTGCTCTCTTCTCTGCACTGGTCAATAGCTCGGCTAGAAACAGTAAAGGGGCTTGAGGTATTATTCCTCATAGTAACTCACTCTGTCAAAAACTGCCTTTGGAGGTCGTATCCTCAACATATATGTGACTAATACAGATGAAAATAAGTGGAACAAGGTCCTCAACTTGGGGTCCATGCCTCTATTCTTTTATTTATCCAGTCAATAAAAAAATATAATACCTTTGAACAACACAGGTTTCTAATAAAAGGAAAAAAAACTGAATACCTACTATGTGCCAAGCACAACTCTGAGTACTTAGGTTTCAGTGGTACATAATACAAAATCCTTGGTTATGTGATGTTAACATTCAAATTTTAGGAAAACACACACACACACAAGAAAATCAGCGTTTAGAAAAAAAATAAAATATGTGATGTGAGAATGTGTGATTGGGTAGGAAGATGGAGGTCAAGGGAGGGCTATTTAAGACCAATGATCAGGGAAGATCATTCTGATAAAGTGACATTATTAACCTGTAACCTAAATGATAAGGAGCCAAAATTCTGGGGAAAGGTTCTAGGCCAATAAACTAGATGGCACAAAAGCCCTAAAGCAGGAAAAGACCATCATGTCTAAGAATCCAAAAGAAGTCCAGTGTGATTGTGACACAGTAAGAGGGTAAATAGAAAAAGATGGGGTTGGAGAGATAGGCAGAGGCTAAGACATGTGGGGTTTTGTTTGTTTTTGGAGATAAGTTCTTGCTAATATTGCCCAGGTTGGTCACAAACTTATGGGCTCAAGCAATCCTCCTGCCTCACCCTCCTGAGTAGCTGAAACCAAAGGCACATGCCACATGCTTGGCCATGCAGGGTTTTGCAGGTTAGGGTAAAGAGTTATTGATAGTCAGCCATGTGCTGATTAGTCAATTAATGAATTATGGGGTATGACTGAAAAGTCTGAGATGAGTCCACTAAGGTAGCTCAGGAGATAAAAAAAGAATTAGAGGACAGAAATCTGAAAGAAGCTAGAGTTTTTGAAAGAAGATGGAAAAAAACTACTTGGAAGTCCAATGCAAAGAAATAACAACCTTTGTGTAGGCCCTGATTGTGGCTTCCTCTTGTATTCTTCCCTGAGAGTAAGTAGTTAGCAAGTCTTTGAAGCCAGTTTTTGACAGTAACTAGAAACCGCATTTATTGAAATTAGTATTTATATAAGGGTACAAACTTTTACACAGATGGGAATTTATACAAGTTCATGAAACAGATTCAGAGACCAGCTTAGAAATGAGTATTAAAGTCTGGCATGGTGGTTTATGCCTATAATCCCAGCACTTTGAAAGGCCAAGGTGGGAGGATAGCTTGAGCCTAGGCATTTGAGACCAGCTTGGGCAACACAGGGAGACTCCGACTCCCTATTTTTGAAAAACTAAAATAAGGCCGGGCACGGTGGCTCACGCCTATAATCCCAGCACTTTGAGAGGTCGAGGCGGGTGGATCACGAGGTCAAGAGATCCAGACCATCCTGGTCAACATGGTAAAGCCCTGTCTCTACTAAAAATACAAAAATTAGCTGGGCATGGTGGTGCATGCCTGTAGTCCCAGCTACTTGGGAGGCTGAGGCAGGAGAACTACTTGAACCCAGGAGGTGGAGGTTGCGGTGAGCCGAGATCACGCCATTGCACTCCAGCCTGGGTAACAAGAGTGAAATTCTGTCTCAAAAAAAAAAAAAAAAAAAAAACACAATAGAAATGAATATTAAAATAATTAGCAGAGGTCAATGTCTCCTTATTCCTATTTAAATCCCATCTAATCTAGAATAAGTCCTTCTTTGGCTAGCTGAAAACAAAATGTACTTTCTCTTTTTCTCATAAAGATGGGGACTCACCATGTTGCCCAGGCTGGTCTGAAACTCCTGGGCTCAAGCGATGCACCCATCTTGGCCTCCCAAAGTGCTGGGATTACAGGCATCAGCCACTGTGCCCTCTTTACAATGGACTTTCATTTTCCTTCTATATACCTGGTACAGACTAGATTTTTCCCTTTGGAAACAGTTTTTATCTCGATACCTGGTTTCTTTTCTAGTTCATATTTGGCCACTCTCCTAGCCTATTTGTCTGCTTTGCAACCATCCCTCTCCCTACCTAGACATACAGGTTCCATTTTCAATATATTATTTGAACCCAGAGCACTTCTGACAATTTTGGATGACACTAGTTAGTATAACAATGATGGCAATTCCAAACTTACTAACAGTCTGCTTTACCAAAGTTTGCTTCCAGCTTGTCAGCTGGAACTCAGAAAAAATTGCTCCTCAAAGTATAAATGACAGTTAAGTTTCCTAGCTAATCCCACAAATACCACATCCTATTAAGAGAGCTGAGCTATTTTAGTAGGTTATTCTGGATATCCATGTAGAAAAGAAACATTACTTTGTTCTTATATTATCCTAATAAAAATGTCTAAATGGAAGAAATGGACATTCCCCTACCTCATTTTCTGTACCCTTCTTTACTCTCCTTCACCTTCTCTTGTGTTAAGCCCCATATGACTCACCTCCCTACTTTCCAGCCCATTCTGTCCCTACCTCTTGCCTCCAAGTACTCCAAGATCCAGAATCAGAGCTGCTTCCTATTTCCCAAAAATCCCCCGTATCTCAATTTTTAGTAAACCTTTTCCTTTAATTTAGAAATATAATGTCTTTAAGCAACAATATGAATATCTGTGTGATCTAAATCACTGCAATGTGACCAAGTATCTTAATCTAAATAACCCCTTGGAGAAATTTCAGGCAAAGTATCAAAGGTAAAGTGAAATATTTCAAGCAACATTAGAAAAAGTAGTTAATGGGGATGCATGGAATGCATACATATACATGTCAGGGATCATAGCTGCCTGCTTATGGTATTGGTGAATGTAAGTTGTTCAGAACTTCTTCCTTTACTTCTAAATATACTCAGTGCCCCCACACCCCAAGGAGTTTTCATAGAAGGCAACAATAGGAGTTAGACTGATACACAAAAAGAAACTGTACAACCATAGAAATATCACATAAAGGTGCAAACTATAAGGTTAGTTTTCCTTAGACTTAATAGATCAGCTCAATCTTCCCATAACTAGGTTAAGTCTTTTCCACAAACTTGAATTACACATACCTTCCCTTTTCTCTTTTAATTTCTTCCGGAAAACTTCAGCCCGGATTTCTTCAAAGGAGAATTCCCCCACTCCTGCGTAAATCTTCTCCTTACAGTACATCATTTTCTCTTTCTTCTCCTCAGATGCTTGCTGATGGCTCTGAACCCTTTGCAGAGGATCTCCTTCTTCCTTTCCAGGCTTTCTTGTGCTTAGGATATGGTTTATACTAGGTTCAATTTTACATGGTGTCCTAAAGAAGCAAAATTACTATTATTCATACAGGTCAAAATTTAAAAATCAGTAAGAGTAATAAAAGAAGCTAAAAATAATTTACAAGGGCTATCAATAATTATGTTCTGCAAATCTGGAGGCATTACATTACCTGACCTCAAACTATACTCTAAGGCCATAGTCACCAAAACAGCTTGATACTGGTATAAAAACAGGCATATAGACCAATAGAACAGAATAGAGAACCCAGAAATAAAGCCAAATACTTACAGCCAACTGATCTTTGACAAAGCAAACAAAAACATACAGTGGGGAAAGACACCCTATTCAGCAATGATGCTGGGGTAACTGCCTAGCCACATGTAGAAGAATAAAACCAGATCCTCTCTCGCCTCGTACAAACATCAACTCGAGGTGGATCAAAGACTTCAATCTAGGACCTGAAACCCTAAAAATTCTAGAAGATAACATTGGAAAAACCCTTCTAGACATTGGCTTAGGCAAAGACTTCATGACCAAGAACCCAAAAACAAATGCAACAAAAACAAAGATAATTAGATGGGACTAAACTAAACTAAAAAGCTTCTGCATAGCAAGAAATAATCAGAAGAGTAAACAGACTGCCCACAGAGTAGGAGAAAATCTTCGCAATCTATGCATCCGACAAAGGACTAATACTTAGAATCTACAAGGAACTCAAACAAATCAGCAAGAAAAAAACAAACGACCCCATCAAAAAGTGGACTAAGGACATGAAGAGACAATTCTTAAAAGAAGATATACAAATGGCCAACAAGCGTATGAAAAAAAGTTCAATATCACTAATTATCAGGGAAATACAAATCAAAACCACAATGCGATTCACCCCTACTCCTATAAGAATGGTCATAATAAAAAAATCAAAAAACAGATGTTGGTGTGGATGTGGTGAAATAGGAACACTTTTACACTTTTGGGGGGAATGTAAACTTGTACAGCCACTATGGAAAACAGTGTGGAGAATCCTTAAGGAACTAAAAGTAGATCCACCATCTGATGCAGCAATCCCACTCCTGGATATCTCCCCAGAGGAAAAGAAGTCATTATATGAAAAAGGTACTTGCACATGCATGTTTATAGCAGCACAATTCACAACTGCAAAAATATGGAACCAGCCCAAGTGTCCAACAATCAATGTGTGGGTAAAAAAAATGTAGTATATTATCTACCATGGA
This sequence comes from Plecturocebus donacophilus, assembly GCA_004027715.1. Classification (NCBI taxonomy): domain Eukaryota; kingdom Metazoa; phylum Chordata; class Mammalia; order Primates; family Pitheciidae; genus Plecturocebus; species Plecturocebus donacophilus. The sequence continues at coordinate 35,145 of PVKP010018205.1, read as the reverse complement.
ATACTACTCAGCCACAAAAAGGAACAAAATAATGGCATTTAAAGCAACCTGGATGGAATTGGAGACCATTATTCTTTTCTTTTTTTTTTTGAGATGGAGTTTCACTCTTGTTGCTCAGGCTGGAGAGCAATGGTACAACATCAGCTCACCACAACTTCGGCCTCCCAGGTTCAAGCGATTCTCCTGCCCCAGCCTCCCGAATAGCTGGGATTACAGACATGTGCCACCAGGCCTGGCTAATTTTGTATTTTTAATAGAGACGGGGGTTTCTCCATGTTGTTCAGGCTGGTCTGGAACTCCCAACCTCAGGTGATCCACCCGCCTCGGCCTCCCAAAGTGCTGGGATTACAGGTGTGAGCCACCACTCCTGGCCTGGAGAGCATTATTCTAAGTGACGTAACTGAGGAATGGAAAAACCAAACATCGTATGTTCACGCTCGTAAGTGGGAGCTAAGCTCTAAGGACAAAAAAGCATAAAAATGATACAATGGACTTTGAGGACTTGGAAGAAAGGTTAGGGGAAGTGAAGGTTAAAAGACTACACATTGCATACAGTGTAAACTGCTTGGGTGATGGGTGCACCAAAATTTCCAAAATCACCACCAAATAACTTATTCATGCAACCAAACACTACCTGTTCCCAAAAAACCTATTGAAATTTTTAAAAAAGGAAAATAATATTATGTTCTGAGTACCACCTCTGCTATAAGGAAGGAAATTAGCAATAAATGGGATCATCAAGTAGTTTATATTACTTATAGGTGAAAATAAATCTTATACCATATCCTAATCATACCCAGCATATAAAAGGAAGTTAACCTACGCAGTACAACCATTTTTTCATGGTTTAGTGTCTGAAAGAATTAGCTTAGCATTAGGAACCTGATAATATTAAGTCCAAGGTGCTCAGTTGAGGGGGAAGAATGAGAGTGGTAGCATAGATTTTAAAAGAATGAAGTATAAGATACTTCAACCATGATACAGCAGGTATTTTCAACCCTGTGGATCAGAATAACTTATATACCTTTTCTTTTTTTTTTTTGAATTTTAATTTTTTTTTTTTTTTATAAAGACGAAGTTTCACCATGTTGGTCAGGCTGGTCTTGAACTCCCGACCTCAGGTGATCCGCCCGCCTCGGCCTCCCAGAATGCTGGGATTATAGGCGTGAGCCACTGCGCCCAGTCTTATACCTTTTATTTTCTTATGTACCTTTGTACAAGTAAAGATACTGGTCCTTCCCAGATTCAATGAATCAGAAACTGTAATGGTAGGGTCCAAGCATTTACATGCTTAAAAAGTTTCCCTAACTTGCTCAACCTGATAGAAGACTTCTATGAAAAACTCACACTAACATCATACTTCATGGTGAAAGGCTAGATGCTATCCCCCTAAGATTAGGAACTAGATTAGGATGTGCATTCTTGTCACTTCTATTCAACATTGTACTAGAAGTTCTAGCCAAGGCAATTACGCAAGAGAAACAAGTAAAAGGAGTCCAGATGGGAAAGGAAGAAGCAAAACTATCTCTTTTTGCAGAAGATAGGTCTTAGATAACAAATGAGTTCATCAAAGTCAAATAATCCAAGATCAGTATACAAAATCAATGTATTTTATCCATTTGCAATGAACAATCTGAAAATAAAATTAATCTCATCTCAAAGCAGCATGTAAAAAAAGAGAAAGAAGAAAATGAAATTAAGAAAACAATTCTATTTACCACAGCTTCAAAACTAGTAAAATACTTCACAACAAATTTAAAATAAGGAAGTGAGAGAAGACATATAGATGGAGGTTGGGCACAGTGGCCTGCAATTCCAGCACTTTGGGAGGCTGAGACAGGAGGATCACTTGAGGCCAAGAGTTCAAGATCACTCTGGGCAATATAGTGAGACCCCGTCTTTAAAAAAAAAAAAAAAAATTAGCCAGACATGGTGGCATGCATCTGTAGTTACAGCTACCAGGGAGAATAAGGAATGAGAATTGTTTGAGCCCAGGCTAAGCAACAGAGTGAGACACTGTCTCTAAGGGGGAAAAAAAAAAAGATATATAGATGGTAATAAGCATATGAAAAGATGCTTCCCATATGTCATTAAGGAACTGCAAATTAAAACAATAAGATACTGCTGCCCAACTATAGAATGGTTAAAATCTAAAACATTGACAACACTGAATGCTGCCAAGGACGTGGAACAACAGAAGCTCTCATTCACTGGTGGTAGGAATGCAAAGCAGTACAGCTACTTTGAAAGATAATTTGGCACTTTCCCACAAAGCTAAAATTAGTCTCATTATACAATCCAGCCAAATTAGTTGAAAACTTATGTCTGTATAAAAACCTGGTTGGGCATAGTGGCTCATGCCTGTAATCCCAGCACTTTCGGAGGCTAAGGCAGGAGGATCACTTGATCCCAGGAGTTCCAGACCAGGACGGGCAACACAGTGAAACCTGGTCTTTACAATAACAACAAAAAATTAGCCAGCCATGGTTGCATGCACCTGTAGTCCCAGCTACTATGGAGGATGAGGTAGGAGGACTGCTTGAGTCCAGGAATCAGGGCTGTAGTGAGCCAGGATCGTGCCACTGCACTCCAGCATGGATAAAAGAATAAGACTCTCTAAAACAAACAAAAAAACCTGGACATGAGTGTCTACAGTAACCTTATTCACAATTGCTAAAACTTGGAAGTCACCAAAATGACCTCCTGTGGATGAATGGATGAACAAATCATGGCACATGTATAAAATGAAATATCATTCAGAACCATAAATAAATGAGGTACTGTGCGAGAACAGAACCTTACCGTTAAGTGGAAGGAGCCAGTCTGAAAAGGCTACATATATTATAATTCCAACTATATGACTTTCTGGAAAGGGTAGAACAATAAAGACAATCAAGAGATCAATGGTTCACAGGGATTTTGGTGGGTGAGGGTGGGGAGGCGGGGAGGGGCAGGGGGAGGGGGAGGGGGAGAGGGAGAGAGAGAGAGAGAGAAAGAGAGAGAAAGAGAGAGAGAGGGAGAGAGAGGGAGAGAGAAAGAGAGAGAGAAAGACACAAACGAAGCACAGGGGATTTTTGGGACAGTGAAGCTATTCTATATGACACCGTAATGATGGATATATAATATTATATACTTGTTAAAACCCACAGAACTGTAAAACACATTAGAGTGAATCCTAATGTAAACAAAGAATTTTAATCAATAATAATGTATCAATATTGCTTCATTAATTGTAACAAATGTACCACACTCATACATGATGTTAGTAGAAAAAACTGTCCATAGGGTTGAGCGGTGGGGAGGAAGTATATAAGAACTCTCTGTATTTTCTACTCCATTTTTCTGCAAACTTATCACTGCCCTAAAAAATAAAGTCTATTTTTTTTTTTTTTTTTTTTTTACAGTCCAGAGGCCTTTTATTTTTTTTAACACCTGTTATGCCATGAATTCATAGGGAATAGGTTCCAGCAGCTCAGGCTCCTTGCAAAACTTGTATTCTGAAACCTACAAAACATTGAAAGAATATAAAGATATACATAAACGGAAAGACATTCCATGTTCATGGACCAGAAGACTTAATATTTTTAGGGGTCCTTAAATGAAACTACAGATTCAACAGAATCCCTATCAAAAATTCAGATGGCTTTTCTGCAGAAATTGACAGGATAATCTTAAAATTTATATCAAATTATAAGGGAATCAGAATAGTCAAACAATCTTTAAAAAGAGGAACAAAGTTGGATTCATACTTCCCAACTTCAAAAGTTACTACAAGTCTGCAAGAATCAAGATTGTGTAGGGGGAAAAAAAAGATTGTATGGTATTGACATAAGGACAGACCAACAGATCAATGGAATAGAATTAAGAGTCTGGAAATAAATTCATACATTTTGGTCAACTGATACTTCAACCAGAGTGCCAAGACCATTCAATGGCAAAAAAGTAGTCTTTGTGGGACCACTGGATATCCACATGCAGAAGAATGGAATTTGGATTCCTTCCTTATATAAAAATTAGCTAAGAATGGATCATAGACCTAAATAAAAGGGCTAAAACTATGAAGTTCCTAGAAGAAAATGTATAGAAGTAAGCTTTCATGACATCGGATTAGTCAGATCCTTCTTAGATATAACACCAAAAGCACAGGGACAAATCTTAAAAAACAGATATATTGCATTTCATCAGAATTTTAAATAACTTTTGATCTTCGAAAGAGATTACTGAGAAAATGAAAAGACAACCCAGAATGGAAGAAAATATTTGCAAATCATTTACCTGATAAGAACTTGTATCTAGAACACATAAAGAACTCCTACAATTCAACAATAAAAAACCAAATAGAGTAGTTTCCCCTTACTCATGGTTTCACTTTCAGCAGTTTCAGTTACCTATGGTCAGTGGTGGTCCAAAAATATTAAGTGAAAAATTCCAAAAATAATTCAATCAGTTTTAAATTCCAAGTCATTCTGGCCAGGTGCAGTGACTTTGGGATGATGAGTCAGGTGGATCACTTGAGCCCAAGAGTTCCAGACCAGCCTGAACAATACGGCAAAACCCCGTCTCTACTAAAAACACAAAAATTAGCTGGGAGTGGTGACACCCGCCTGTAATCCCAGCTACTTGGGAGGCTGAGACACAACAATTGGTTGAACCCGGGAGGCTGAAGTTGCAATGAGCCATGATGGCACCACTGCATTCCAGCCTGGGCAATAGAGACTCAATGTCAAAAAAAAAAAAAAATTACAAGCCATTCTGACTATCCTGATGAAATCCCATATATTCCCATTTTGTTCCACCTAGGATGTGAATCATCCTTTTGTTCACCATCCACATATTAGTCACTAAGTAGCTGACTCTTATCAGATTAGCTGTCCCAGCACTGCAGTTCTTATGTTCAAGTAACCCTTGTTATACTTAATAATGGCCCCAAAGTACAGGAGTAGTGATGCTGGTGATTTGGATATGCCAAAGGTGAAAGTTTTTAACTTTTATTTTATTATTTTATTTTAGTTTTAGAGACAGGATCTGGATGTGGTCCCCAGGCTGGAGGACAGTGTCGTGACCTTAGCTCACTGCAGCCGTGAACTTCTGGGCACAAGCAATCCTCCCACCTCAGCCTCCATAGTAACTGAAACCCCACAGGCATTTGCCACTATGCCCAGCCAGTTTATTTTTATTTTTAGTAGAGATGGGGTCTTACTATGTTGCTCAGGCTGGTCTTAAACTCCTGGCCTCAAGCAATCCTCTTGTCCCAGCCTCCCAAAGCCAAAGTGCTGAGATTACATGCATAAGCCATGACACCCAGCCTCAACTTTCATTAAAAGAAAAAAAAAAAAAAAATATATATATATATATATATGCTGAAACTGATAAGATTTACAGTAAGAATGAATCTTCTATCTGTGAAATTGTGAAGAAGGAAAAACAAACTTAGTTTTGCTGTCACACCTCAAACTGTGAAACTTATGGCCACAGTACGTCTATAAGATAAAACATACTATATAAAGGGTTTGGTACTATCAAGTTTCGAGCCTCCACTAGAGGTCTTGGAACATATGCCCTACAGATAAGGAGAAACTACCGTAATCCAAAGGAAAAATAGGTGAAGGATTTAAACAGACATTTCTCCAAAGAAGATATACAGAAGACCAATATACCTAGGAAAATAGGCTTAACATCATTAGTCATTAGGAAAATGCAAATCAAAACCAGCAAGATACCACTTCACATCTGTTAGAATGACAACCAAAAAGGCATAATAAGAAGTGTTGGGAAGGAATTGGAGTACTCATACATTATTATGGGAATGTAAAATGGTGCAGATCCTTGGAAAACAATTTGACAGTTCCTCAAAATATTAAACATGGAGTTATCACATGATCCAGCAATTCCTCTCCTAGGTATATGCCCAAGAAAAATGAAAACACATGTCCACGTAAAAATGTATACACAGTATTCAAAGCAGCATTATTCATAATAGCCAAAAAATGAAAACAACTAAAATTTCTATCAACTGATGAACTATTAAATAAAATATTGTGTATCCACACAATGGAATATTACTTGGCAATAAAAAGAATGAAGTACTGATACATATCACAACATGGATGAACCTTGAAAACATTACCCTTAGTGAAAGAAACCAGTTAGAAGAGACCATATACTGCCCAGGCGCAGTGGCTCACGCCTATAATTCCAGGAGTCTGGGAAGCTGAGGTGGGCAGATCATTTGAGGTCAGAAGTTTGAGACCAGCCTGGCCAACATGGCAAAAGCCTGTCTTTACTGAAAATACAGAAGTTAGCTGGGAGTAGTGGTATACGACTATAGTCCCAGCTACTTGGGAGGCTGAGTTAGGATAATTGCTTGAACCCAGGAGGTGAAGGCTGCACGAGCAGAGACTGAGCCAGTGCACTCCAGCCTGGGTGACAGAGCGAGACTCTACCTCAAAGAAAAAAAAACAACAATAACAAGTAAAGACCATATATTATATGATCTTATTTACATGAGATGTCTAGAATTGGCAAATTATCTATAGAGGCAAAAAACAATTGATTGCTAGGGTGGGGATTAGAGTAATGGTGGGAAATGGAGTCTTACTGGTATTGGTACAAAGTTCTTTTTGGAGTGATGAAAATGCTCTAAAATTGATTGTGGTAAGGGTTGCATGACTCTGTGAACATACTAAAAGCCATGGAATTATATTTCAATGAGTTGGGGTTTTTTTGTTTGTTTAAAAAAAAATCTTTAAAAAACAAGCTTTCCTTACAGAACAAAAAAGACCAAGCTTTCCAAGTAACTCTAAATATACAGGTAAGGCTGGAAACCAAAAGTATAGAGGAATAGAGACATAGGGAAAATGGAAAAGAAGGGGGGAAAATACCATTAAAAAGGTAAAATGAAGTCTTTAGTTCACACAAGACCTGTTCATTGTTTTGTAGTCATATCTTACAGTTTGTTTTCAGTGGCTGTTACTTACACAACACAGTCTGTCCACAGATTAAAAGATTAGGAGCTTTATGTAGGAGAGCTAGCATATTGCAAAGGACATATAGTTCAAAAGAACTGATAGTCAGAAAACTTGTGTTCTAGACCTGGATCTGCTACTAAATATCTATGATTGAGAAATTGGTTACATAATTTTGCAGTTAGCAAACCTGTTGTAGCTACTTCATGAACAGTAGAAAAATAAATAAATAAATAACAACAGCCCCACAATAGTTTTGTTTGATAACATTTCCTTGGAAGCACTTTATATTTCCTAAACTGAAACAGCTATACAGAATGAATTGACATTATATTAATTTTAAAGCTAAGGAGAAACCTTTTTAGATGAAGCAAGATTTCAATTTGGATTGGAATATATTGGGCTACTTTTTAAATTTATATTTAAAATTTTGAGGAATTAAGGGCAATGAAAATTGAGCTTACTAAATGCAATATGATATTGTGGGCTAACACCAGAAATAGAAAAAATAAATATAAGCAGAAAAACTATTAGCTATTAGTTTAGCTAACACTATTACACCCAGGTCAATTTCTCAGTTTTAACCATGGCTATGTAAAATGTTAATATTAAGGGAAATTGGGTAAAGGGTATACAGAAACTTTCTGTATTATCTTTGCACCTTTTCTATTACTGCAAAATAAAAAGTTGATTAAAAAAGTAGTAAGGAAATTAAAACACATATTTGTATCCAAGTAATTCTTACTATTTAAATGATCTCTACAATTGAATTATACAAGGTATATTTCCAGAAGTACTTAATTTTCTAACTCCATACATCTAATTGTTCAATCAATAAACATTGATTTAATGCCTATTCCATGCCAGGTACTAGAATAAAGAGTTAGAAGACATAGCCACTGACCAAAAGAAGCTTACACTCTAGTAGAAGCTTACACTCCAGAAACAAGAAAGGCTATGACAGAAGGTAAACACAGTGACACAGGGCATGTAGTAAAGCTAAGGCAGAAAGTGGGGGCATGGTGTGGATGGACAATGGATGACAGAAATGCTTCACAAAAGGTTTCCTGGAAGGGATAACATCTGAGCAGAATCCTAAAGCAATGGAAAGAATCAGTCAGATGGAGGAAGAAGAGTAAGGGTAGCAAAGAGGCTAGTCTAGACAAGTTCAGGAATATATAGTCTAGTGTAACCACAAGTAGGAGGGGAAAACAGGAGATGTTGATAGAGCCAAAATCACGAAGGGTCTTATAATAAATGTTGAATTTGAATTTCATCCCAAAGGTTATGGGGAGATAACAAGGGATTTATTGATCATTTTCGATCAGGGAAATGATATGATGAGATGTGTACTATAAACCCATAACAACAACAAAAAAAAGTTTAAACATTTCCTATACCATATTAATTTTAACATGTCACATTTCTACAAAATGACTTGAATCATTTGAAAAACCAGACATCTATAAATGTATGTTGTCGGTTTCTGTAAAGGTTCATAGGGTTTTCTTTCTATTTTTTTTAAATTTATTTTTGAGACAAGGTCTCACTCTGTACCCAAGCTGGAATGCAGTGATGCAGTCATGGCTCACTGCAGCCACAAACTCTTGGGCTCAAGTGATCTTAGTCTCCTAAATAGCTGAGACCACAGGTGCAAGCCACCACACTTGGCTAAATTTAAAATTTTTTGTGGAGACGGCGTCTCCCTGTGTTGCACAGGCTGGTCTTGAACTCCTAGGCTCAAGAAATTCTTGCACCTCAGCCTCCCAAAGTGCTGAAATTACAGGCATGAGCCATCATGCCAGGCTGATTTTTCTTTATTATTATAATTTGTTTATTGATTTATTTTTTAGAGATAAGGTCTTGCCCTGTTGCCTAGGCTGCAGTGCTGTGGCATGATCATAGCTCACTGTAGCTCCAAACTCCTGTGCTTAAGTGATCCTCCTGCTTCACCCACCTGAGCAGGTAGGACTACAAGCACCCACCACCATGCCCAGCTAATTAAAAAAATTGTTTTGTAGGGACACGTTTTTGCTATGTTGCCAAGGCTCGTCTTGAACTGTTGGCCTCGAGTGATTCTCCTGCTCTGGCCTCCCAAAGTGCTGGGATGGTGTGAGCTGCCAAGCCTGTTGAACCAGGAGGTCAACGTTGCAGAGAGCAGAGACGGTGCCACTGCACTCCAGCCTGCTGTCAACAGAGCAAGACTCTGTCTCAAAAAAACAAAAACAAAGACAAAAACAAAACAGAATAGCCTTCCTCTTGTCTTGGGCAATTAGGCAGAATTTTTGCTCAAAATCTTAATTATTATTTTTGCTTTCCTAGCATGTAGTGGGAGTTATAAATTAGTTATGAGGTAACTCTTGTACTGGGACAGAATTCAACCTAGTATTAGAACTAGGCAATGGTACATATTAGACTAAATCTCAGGCTGGCTTGTTTATTTAACCACCAGCTACTATACTTTTTCTTAAAAACAGAAATGCTAAGGATTAGAAAGAAAGGGGAAAAAGATGTCCAGAAGGAAAAAGCAGGGTAAGAGGGAAAACTATCATAATTTCTCATTACTATCAATGACAAAAGGAGAATGTCTCACTTAAATCACATTATCTTTTCTACATCCCCATTATCCCATCAGATAAGTCTTCTAACTTTACAGCTGAAGCCTCTCCCATCCACCTTCCCTTCTCCTTTCATTACCACTGCCCTGCCCAAATACCCACTTTAATATCCTTGCCTGAACTATTCCAATAGCTTATTAATCTATGTTCAATCTATCTTCGACAATAGCTACCATTAATTTTTCTAAAGCAATGTTCAGTAATGAAAATATAAACCTAGGCCAGGCGCAGTGGCTCACGCCTGTAATCCTAGTTCTTTGGGAGGCCGAGGTGGGTGGATCACGAGGTCAAGAGACCATCCTGGCCAACATGGTGAAACCCCATCTCTACTAAAATACAAAAAAATTAGCTGGGCGTGGTGGCGCACACCTGTAGTCCCAACTACTAGGGAGGCTGAGGCAAGAGAATTGTTTGAAACCAGGAGGCAGAGTTTGCAGTGAGCCGAGGTTGCGCCACTGCACTCCAGCCTGGTGCCTGGTGACGGAGTGAGACTCTGTCTCAAAAAAAAAAAAAAAGAAAATATAAACCTAATTATTACGTTCATTCCTTAATAAAAATATTATCTAATGAACTTTTGATCCTAACATACTCAAAGGAATACAAATATAAAAGATATATAAAACTTGTCTGGTTACTTTTTTTAAATAAATAGAGAGAGGGTCTCACTAGGTTGCTCAGGCTGGTCCTGAACACCTAGGCTCAAGGGATCCTCCTGCCTCACCCTTCCAAAGTGCTGGGATTCCAGGTGTGAGCTACTGTGTCTGGCCTGGTTACTTTTATCTTCACAAAGAAGAGAATGCCTTTGAGAACTAGGACAGGTGCCTCTGCCCACCCTTAATAATTCCCACTTCAAAATATCCAAAAACCACACTCACATAACTGGCTGTTGTGCAGTCTCTTCCACATACGGTGTAAAACTGGGAAGCATAGTAGGTACAGCTATCAGCGAAGCTGTATTGCCACGAGGCTGGAGATGATGAAGAAAACTAAAATTATCATAGTTCTATGTTCTGAGACAGCATATATAGACCATGCCTAATTATTCAAGAAGAATTAAAAGAGATGGTAAAAATACTCCTCTACTCTAAATGTGAAGTCTTTGTTGTGTTGGCAAAACATTGAATCTAAGAGTTCTTACCCTGTGTTCCAAGGGCATGCCTGTGTTCCAGGGGCCTGCTTGCAGCTCATTCTCTTTGGCCCTGGGCACAGGGGGTGCTGTCCATGGCTGGACTGTAGGCTTAGACAACTCTTCTCTAGAAGCCTCATCAGCGTTTTCATCAAAAACAGTAATTCTACTATTACTTTGCATCTGTTGAGGAAATGGATTTTGGAGTCCTCTGTTCTGGCTTAGAGCTAGAAGCAAAAATATTAAAACCTCATGTAAAACGTTTCATTATCAACTTAGATGCCAGATAAAGCATACCTAGTCTTCCCCAAACTCAAGAAGAATATTTCCACTACAACAGAAAAAAAAAAAAAAGAAATTTTAATCTTTAAAAAACTTAATGAATCGAAAATAGAACTGTTTTATCCATTTTTTGTTACTTCTCCCTTCTTTTCCCTCCTTTAGTCACCCAACTTTTATTCGTAGATTTCCAAAAAAGACATTCTGTATCTTCCTTCAGTCATCATTGTAACATTATCTAGTTTTATCCAAAACAAACCTAAGTTTTATTCTTCAGTTTTAAATTTTCTCTCAATGGAAATCAGCAGAGATATACTGGAACTAGAGAATACAAAATTAACTCATTTATTCGGAGTTTTCTCTGTTGTGGGGCTGGTTACTAACCAAGTTTCATCACGATCCGGATGAAATAGGCTTTGGGACCATACACTCCTATATCCTAATTCTAGAATCACCAAGCACCATTCTGATTATTGATAAATTGATACCAGGAAAGAAACGAGATTAAAAAAACCAGTCTGGTTTACATGTCTAACTGCTACACATTTAGTAAGCAAAAGCTTATTATTCTCTGTACCTTCTGCTCAATTTTGCTATGTACCTAAAACTGCTCTAAAAAATAGTCAGTTTTGGCCAGCTGCAGTGGTTCACACCTATAATCCTAGCTACTTGGGAGGCTGAGGCAAGAAGACTGCTTGAGCCAGGAGTTTGAAGTTACCGTGAGCTATGATTGTACCACCACATTTTAGCCTGGGCAACAGAGCGAGAACCTATCTCTTAAAAAAAAATTCAATGTTAATTAAAAAAAAATTATTGTTGATCTTTGGGTATACAGAGTGTCTAATTTCTGGTCCCAAAGGGCTAAAGGCAGGGTTCTTAATCATGTTAATATCATTCTCTGAGGCTTTGGTATATGTAAGCTTCACTTTGACAACACCTACTATGTTATCACTTACCTTCTTTCAACTAACTTCTTTCAACTAACAATTCAAACTCAAAATCTTGATGCTTCTTGGTCTTTCTTACTTAAGACACAAAATTACTGATGCATTTTGATTTTACTGTACACTATAATATTAGCTCTCCTTTGACTGCCTTTTTTGTGCTACTCAGTACTCAGCAAACTAGAACAGTGTCCACAGGTATATATCTTCTTACATAATTTGCCTATCATTAGAAACTAACAGTTTTCCAAAGTAACGTTTAACAAACTTACCCTTGAGAGAACCTCCTACACGCATGATTGGAGCTCTTGCTGTCTTTTTCCCTTTGCTCTTTAGTTCAGCTAGTGTGCTTCGTTGTGGTACAGAAGGCTCAAAAACTTCCTCCTCCTCTTGTTTCTCAAGTGCCAAAAGAGTTTGTCGAGACACTCGAGCTTGGAATTGTCTAAAGTAGCAGAATGGACAACTAGCTTTTAGTGAGGTGACCACTACTTTAACAGACTCAAAATTTCTAATTTGTTAAAGTAAACAACAGGCTGGGGGAAGAAATGCAAAAATATCCCAAAGAATGTGTTTATTCTCTTGGAGGTAAAGAAAGGCACCTTAATATCATGAAAAGTTTTGGTTAGAATAATTAACTCTCCCTTTAAAATGCCCAAGTGCGACCAATTTAAATTACTCTGAAAATCACCATTAAGTTGATCTGAGGATCAGGTTAGGGTTATTAAGACTAAAATCACACAATGTATGAAGATCAGAGTTTCCCACCAACTTTTTATTAGAAAACTTGACCCACCAATGGTTAACATTGTGCCACATCTATTTTATCACTGGATGTCTCTTTTTCTATACACATGCATGCACATGCACATATAGAGTTTCTCCTGGCCCATATGAAATGAAGTTGCATATGACATGACATTTTACTTTAGCAAAGCTGGCAGAAGTTTGAAAAGTAAACTTCCTATGCTGCTGCCACAGTTTTAAGTATTATCAGAAGAGATTCTCCACTCCTACCACTGCTTCATTCAACTAGCCTTAAAAAGTATTATCAGAAAGGTTAAAAAAAAAAAACCTCAAAACCCAGAATACACTGCAGGTACTGGCCAAGATGCAGTATGCCCACTATAGCTTCTCTCTCTCCCTCTCACTGATAGGAATTAAAAACGGTAGATAATATACAATTAAAAACGGTAGGCAACTGAGGTCTCTGAAAAGTCAACAAAATCAAGTGGACTGTGGAAAGGGGTCAAAACTTGGAGAAACAACCCGCGCAGGGTTGTTTCCTTTTTATTTTTTTTTATTTCTCCTATTTTCTCTTGTGGTTTTTAACTGCTGTAATGGTGGTATGGGAATCTAAAACTCCAGAGAAACTCCATCTTTCTGGTCAGAGAAGTGTGAAAAAGGGACTCTGAAGGTCAAAGAATATAAGAGGAGAACTGCAAAGGAATGAGCTGAACAAGGGGATGTCCTAATTCTGTATGTGAATTGGCATACATCTTACGCTCCCTCTTGAGCTGTGCATGCACAGGGTAGACTCAAAGCAGCACAAAAAAGGCTTTCAGAACTGAACTATTATATAAACCACTGCCCAAATCCCAGATTAACCCTTAAGCAGGACATGCATGGGGTAAACTCAAAGCAACATAGCAAAGGTCTTGAAAACTGAACTGACATTGGAACCAACAACCACACAAGATGACAAAGAACTTGTAATATTTGAAGTGTGATTGGCTATTAAGACAAAAACATAGATATTCTCCAGAAAATATAAGCCAAGAGAATCAGAGTCTTTTAACATAGTGTCAGGATAAATGTCCAGGGTACAAGAATTACTTGACACACAAAGAACTAGGAAAATGTGACCAATTTTCAAAGGAAAAAACAAGAAGCAAATGCAAACATAAAACGACCCAGATGGTGCTGTTTTCAGATGGAGATTTTATTTATTTTACTTTGTTTGGAAATAGAGTCTCACTCTGTCGCCCAGGCTGCAGTGCAGTGGTGCAATCTTAGTTCACTACAACTTCCGCTTCCCAGGTTCAAGAGATTCTCCTGTCTCATCCTCCCAAGTAGCTGAGATTGCCACCATGCCCAGCTAATTTTTGTATTTTCAGTAGCAACAGGGTTTCACCATGTTGGCCAGGCTGGTCTCAAACTCCTGATCTCAAGTGATTCGCCCACCTCAGCCTCCTCCCAAAGTGCTGGGATCACAAGTGTGAGTCACCGTGCCAGGTCTGGAGATTTTAAAGTACCTAGTATAACTATGTTCCATGAGATAAGGTAAAAACATTTGAAATGAATAGAAATAAATTCTCAGTAGAGAAACAGAAGTTATAAAAAAGAATCAAATAGAAATTTTAGACTTGAAAAATACAGTATCTGAAACAAAAAATTTATGTTGAATGGATTGAATAGCAGGATGGAGATGGAAGAGTAAAGAGTAAGTGAACCTGAAGACAGAGCAATAAAAATTGGCCAATCTGAAACCATCCTGGTCAACATGGTGAAACCCCATCTCTACTAAAAATACAAAAATTAGCTGGGCATGGTGGCACAGCCTGTAGTCCCAGCTACTCGGGAGGCTGAGGCAGGAGAATTGCTTGAACGCAGGAGGCGGAGATTGCGGTGAGCCAAGATTGCGCCATTGCACTCCAGCCTGGGTAACAAGAGCGAAACTCCATCTCAAAAAAATAAAATAAAAAATAAAAATAAAAAATTGGCCAATCTGAAAAACAAAAAGAAAAATAGTCACATAGAGCTATGAGGACCTATGGAATGATACCAAAAGGTTTAATTTGGACAGATTCTTGGTAGCAGAGTGGGGGGAAATGGTCTAAAATTTGTGCAACTGAAGACCCAGAGACAGAGAAGAAAGAGATGTAGGTACAACAAAGTATTTTTAAAATAATGGCTGAAAACTTGTCAAATTTTGTGAAAGGCATACATTTACAAATTCAAAAGGCCCAGTGAACCAAAAACAGATTAAATGTAAAGAAAATCACATTTCTTTACATGTAAAGACACATCACAATCAAAATTCTGAAAACAAAAGCTAAATAAGAAAAAATCTTAGACAAGGCCAGAGAAAAATCAACATATTATATATAAGCAAGAACTACTAAATAACTACAGATTTCTTATTAGAAACCATGGAGGCCAGAAGACAGTAGGACAACATCATTAAAGTGGTGAAAAAAAAGAAATGTTGGCTGGGCACAGTGGCTTATGTCTATAATCCCAGCACTTTGGGAGACTGAGGCGGGCAGACCATTTGAGGGCAGGAGTTGAAGAACAGCCTGGCCAATGTGATGAAACCCCATCTCTACTAAAAATACAAAAATTAGCTGGGTGTGGTGGCACACGTCTATAGTCCCAGCTACTTGGCTACTTGAGAGGCTGAGGCAAGAGAATTGCTTGAGCCCAGGAGGTGGAGGTTGCAGTGAGCCAAAATCATGCCACTGCATTTCAAACTGGGTGACTTTGTCTCAAAAAAAGAAGAAAAAAGAAAAAGAAATGTTGACCCAGAATTCTTTATCTTTCGGGAAAGAAGATGAAATGAAGACATTCTCAGATGAAGACAAACTAAGAGAATTAATTGACAGTAGACCTGCTCTAAAAGAAAATGGCTAAAAGCAGCTCTTCAGACTGAAAGAAAATGATACTAGAAGTAAACTTGGAGCTTCAGGAATGAAAAAAGAACAACAACAACAAAAAAGAATAAATACAAAAGATGATTTTCCTAAGTTCTTAAGATATATAGATATTAATATACGGCTTTTGAAAGCAAAACTTGAAATATTGTCTGGTGTGGCAGTGTATATAGATGTAATACATATGGCAAGTATACCAAAAGAATAGGGAATATAAGGGAACCATTATGGTTATAAAGCTTTTGTATTTTACTTTAAGGTATGAAATACTGGACAGGATCCAAGATGACCGAAGAGGAACAGCTCTGGATTGCAGTTCCCAGCGAAAATGCAGAGGGTGAGTGATCACTGCATTTCCAAACAAATTTTTACTGCCCACAGACCAGGAGATTCCTGGGTGGAAAAACGCCATGAGTCTCCAGCCAGTGCAGTGGGTCTCCGCACAAAAACTCACACAAATCCGGGCGCCATTTCAACTGGCAACTGGAATGCTTGACACAGAGTTGCCCATTCAACTGAAAAAAGGGGGCTGAAACAGGGAGCCAGGTGATCTGGCTTGGCTGGTCCCACTCCCACAAAGACCAGCAATCTGAAACGCCCTGGATTAAGAGTTTCACAGCAAGCACAGCCAGACCCAGGATGGTCCAGCTCTGTGGGGAGGAGGGCATCCGCCATTACCAAGTCACCATTACTGAGGCAGTCTGCCATTACCGAGGTAGTTCTAACTATACCCCTATAAACAAAACTGCAAGGAAGTTCACACAGCAGCAGGGCAGAGCCCACTGCTGCTCAGCAATGCCTCTGCTGGCAGACTGTGACTAGGCTATCTCCTTGATGGGCAGGGCAACTCTGAAAAAAGGCAGCAGAATGACAGGAACTTATAAATAAAGCCCCACCTTGCTGGGACAGAACACCTGGGAAAAAAAGGCAGTTATGAGTTCCACTGCAGCAGACTTAAACGTACCTGCCCAGCAGCTCTGAACAGAACAATGGAGCTCACAGCTCAGCACTTGAGCTCCTATAAGGGACAGACTGTCTCCTCAAGCAGCTCCCCGACCCCCGTATAACCAAAAAACACCTCATAAAGGAGAGCTCAGGCTGACATCTGGCAGGTATCCTTCTGGAACAAAGAGAAGAACAAACTGGCAGCAACCCTTACAGTTCTGCAGCCACTGCAGGTGATCTCCAGGCAAACAGGATCTGGAGTGGATCTCAAGCAGTCCTACAGCATGGGGGCCTGACTATTAAAAGGAAAACTAAGAAACAGAAAGAAATAACTTCATCAGCAACAAAAAGGACGCCCACTCAGAGACCCCATCTAAAAGTCACCAACTACAAAGACCACAGGTAGATAAAGCCACAAAGATGGGAAGAAACCGGCCCAAAAAGGAAGAAAACACCAAATCCATAATGCTTCTCCTCCTCCAAGGGATTACAGCTCCTCACCAGCAAGGGAACAAAGCTGGATGGAGAATGAGTCTGATGAACTGACAGAAAGAGGCTTCAGAAGGTAGGTAATAACAAACTTCTCTGAGCTAAAAGAACATATTCTAACCCAATGCAAAGAATCAAAGAACCTTGAAAAAAAGGTTTGATGAAATGCTAACAAGAATAAACACCTTAGAGAAGAATATAAATGAACTGATGGAGTTAAAAAACACAACACGAGAACTTCATGAAGCATACACAAGTTTCAATAGCCAAATCGACCAAGTAGAAGAAAGGATATCAGAGATTGAAGATCAACTCAATGAAATAAAATGAGAAGGCAAGATTAGAGAAAAAAAAGTGAAAAGAAATGAACAACACCTCCAGGAAATATGGGATTATGTGGAAAGACCTAATCTACATTTGATAGGTGTACCTAAATGTGACAGAGAGAATGAATCCAAGCTGGAAAACAATCTCCAGGATATTATCCAGGAGAACTTCCCCAACCTAGCAAGGCAGGCCAATATTCAAGTCCAGGAAATACAGAGAACAACACAAAGATATTCCTCAAGAAAAGCAACCCCAAGGCACATAATCGTCAGATTCACCAGGGTTGAAATGAAGGAAAAAAATGCAGACAGAGAAAAAGGTCGGGTTACCCACAAAGGGAAGCCCATCAGACTCACAGTGGATCTCTCGGCAGAAACCCTACAAGCCAGAAGAGAGTAGGGGCCAATGTTCAACATCCTTAAAGAAAAGAACTTTCAACCTAGAATTTCATATCCAGCCAAACTAAGCTTCATAAGTGAAGGAGAAAGAAAATCCTTTACGGACAAGCAATTCCTGAGACTTTTCGTCACCACCAGGCCTGCCTTACAGGAGCTCCTGAAAGAAGCACTAAACATAGAAAGGAACAAGCAGTGTGATACACTCCAAAAATGTACCAAATGGTAAACAGCATCGACACAATGAAGAAACTGCGTCAACTAACGGGCAAAACAACCAGCAAGCATCAAAATGGCAGGATCAAATTCACACTTAACAATATTAACCTTAAATATAAATGGACTAAATACCCCAATGAAAAGACACAGACTGGTAAATTGGATAAAAATTCAAAACTCATCAGTGTGTGGTATCCAGGAAACCCATCTCACGTGCAAGGACACACATAGGCTCAAAATAAAGGGATGGAGGAAGATTTACCAAGCAAATGGAGAGCAAAAAAAGGCAGGAGTTGCAATCCTAGTCTCCGATAAAATAGACTTTAAACTAACAAAGATCAAAAGAGACAAGGGCATTAAATAATGGTAAAACGATCAATGCAACAAGGAGAGCTAACGATCCTAAATATATACACACCCAATATAGGAGCACCATACATAAAGCAAGTTCTTAATGACCTACAAAGAGACTTAGACTCCCAAACAATAGTAGCAGGAGACTTTTACACTTCACTGTCAATATTAGACAGATCAACAAGACAGGAAATTAACAAGGATATCTAGGACTTGAACTCAGATCTAGACCAAGCAAACCTAATAGATATCTATAAAACTCTCCACCCCAAATCCACAGAATATACATTCTTCTCAGCACCACATCACACCTGCTCTAAAACTAACCACATAATTGGAAGTAAATCACTCCTCAGCAAATGCAAAAGAACGGAAATCATAACAAACAGTCTCTCAGACCACAGTGAAATCAAATTAGAACTGAGAATTCAGAAACTAACTCAGAACCACACAACTTCAAGGAAACTGAACAACTGGCTCTTCAATGTTGACCAGATCAACAATGAAATGAAGGCAGAAATAAAGATGTTCTTTGAAACCAACGAGAACGAAGACACAACGTACCAGAATCTCCAGGACACATTTAAAGCAGTGTCTAGAGGAAAATTTACAGTAATAAATGCCCACAAGAAGCAAGGCAAGATCTAAAATCGACACCCTATTGTCAAAATTGAAAGAGCTAGAGGAGCAAGATCAAAAAAACTCAAACGCTAGCAGAAGAAAAGAAATAACTAAGATCAGAGCAGAACTGAAGGAGATGGAGACACAAAAAAACCCTTTAAAAAAAAAAATCAATAAATCCAGGAGCTTGTTTTTTGAAAAGATTAACAAAACAGACCGCTAGCCAGATTAATAAAAAGGAAAAGAGAGAAGAATCAAATAGATGCAATAAAAAACAATAAAGGGGATATCACCACAGATTCCACAGAAATATAAACCACCATCAGAGATTACTACAAACAACTCTATGCACATAAACCAGTAAACCTGGAAGAAATGGATAAACTCCTGAACACTTGCACCCTCCCAAGCCTAAACCAGGAAGAAGTCAAAACCCTGAATCGACCAATAACCAGGACTGAAGTTGAGGCAGCAATTAATAGCTTACCAACCAAAAAAAGCCCAGGTCCAGATGGGTTCACAGCTGAATTCTACCAGACATACAAAGAGGAGCGGGTACCACTCCTTCTGAAACTATTCCAAACCATCCAAAAAGAGGGAATCCTCCCCAAATCATTTTATGAGACCCTGCAGAGACTCAACAAGAGAAGAAAACTTCAGGCCAATATTCATGATGAACATAGATGCAAACATCTTCAATAAAATACTGGCAAACCGATTGCAACAGCACATCAAAAAGCTTATCCATCATGATCAAGTAGCCTTCATCCCGGGGATGCAAGGCTGGTTCAACATATGCAAGTCTATAAATGTAATTCACCACATAAACAGAACCAAAGACAAAAACCACATGATTATCTCAATAGATGCAAAGGCCTTTGACAAAATTCAACAGCCTTTTATGCTAAAAATTCTCAATTAACTAGGTATCTACGGAACGTATCTCAAAATAATAAAGGCTATTTATGACCAACTCACAGCCAATATCATACTGAATGGGCAAAACCTGGAAGCATTCCCTTTGAAATCTGGCACTAGACAAACCCACAGCCAATATCATACTGAATGGGCAAAAACTGGAAGCTTTCCCTTTGAAATCTGGCACTAGACAAGGATGCCCTCTCTCACCACTCCTATTCAATACAGTATTGGAAGTTCTAGCCAGAGCAATCAGGCAAGACAAAGAAATAAAGGGTATTCAAATAGAAAAGGAGGAAGTCAAATTGTCTCTATTTGCAGATGACATGATTGTATATTTAGAAGACCTCATCATCTCAGCCCAAAATCTCCTGAAACTGGTAAGCCACTTCCGCAAAGTCTCAGGATACAAAATCAATGTGCAAAAATCACAAGCATTCCTATACACCAACAACAGACTTAAAGAGAGCCAAATCAAGAATGAACTGCCATTCACAATTGCTACAAAGAGAATAAATAGCTAGGAATACAACTAACAAAGGATGTAAAAGACCTCTTCAAGGAGAACTACAAACCACTGCTCAACGAAATAAGAGAGGACACAAACAGACGGAAAAACATTCCATGCTCATGGTTAGGAAGAATCAGTATCGTGAAAATAGCCATACTGCCCAAAGTAATTTATAGATTCAACACTATCCCTACCAAGCTACCAATGACCTTCTTCACAGAACTGGAAAAAACCACCTTAAACTTCATATGGAACCAAGAGAGCCTGCATAGCCAAGTCAATTCTAAGCAAAAAGAACAAAGCTGGAGGCATCACGCTATCTGACTTCAAACTATACTACAAGGCTACAGTAATTAAAACAGCATGGTACTGGTACCAAAACAGTGATACAGACCAATGGAACAGAACAGAGGCCTCGGAGGCAACGCCACACATCTACAACCATTGGATCTTTGACAAACCTGACAAAAACAAGCAATGAGGAAAGGATTCCCTGTTCAATAAATGGTGTTGGGAAAACTGGCTAGCCATGTGCAGAAAGTAGAAACTGGACCCCTTCCTGACACCTTACACTAATATTAACTCCAGATGGATTAAAGACTTAAACATAAGGCCTAACACCACAAAAACCTTAGAAGAAAACCTAGGCAAAACTATTCAGGACATAGGCATAGGCAAGGACTTCATGACTAAAACACCAAAAGCATTGGCAACAAAAGTCAAAATAGACAAATGGGATCTAAGTAAACTCCAGAGCTTCTGCACAGCACAAGAAACAATAGAGTGAACCAGCAACCAACAGAATGGAAAAAAATTTTTGCGATCTACCCATCTGACAAAGGACTTATATCCAAAATCCACAAAGAACTAAAATAGATTTACAAGAAAAAAACAAACAAACCCATTCAAAAGTGGGTGATGGATATGAACAGACACTTTACAAAAGAAGATATGTATAAGGCCAACAGTCACATGAAAAAATGCTCACCATCACTGGTCATTAGAGAAATGCAAATCAAAACTACATTGAGATACTATCTCATGCCACTTAGAATGGCGATCATTAAAAAATCTGGAGACAGATGCTGGAGAGGATACGGAGAAATAGGAACACTTTTACACTGTTGGTGGGAGTGTAAATTAGTTCAACCATTGTGGAAGACAGTATGGCAATTCCTCATGGACCTAGAAATAGAAATTCCATTTGATCCAGCAATCCCATTACTGAGTATATATCCAAAGGATTATAAATCATTCTATTATAAGGACACATGCACACGTACGTTCACTGCAGCACTGTTTACAATAGTAAAGACTTGGAACCAACCCAAATGCCCATCGATGATTGACTGGACAGGGAAAATTTGGCACATATACACCATGGAATATTATGCAGCCATAAAACATGATGAGTTCGTGTCCTTTGTAGGGACATGGATGAACCTGGAAACCATCATTCTCAGCAAACTGACACAGGAACAGAGAATCAAGCACCACATGTTCTCACTCATAGGCGGATGTTGGACAATGAGAACACATGGACACAGGGAGGGGAGCATCACACACAGGTCTGTGGGGAGGCGGGGGACTAGGGGAGAGACAACATGGGGAGAAATGCCAGATATGGGTGATAGGGATGGAGGCAGCAAACCACATTGCCATGTATGTCCCTAAGCAACAATCCTGCATGTTCTTTACAAGTACCCCAGAACCTAAAATGCAATTATATATATAAAGGATTAAATATTAACTCTACATAGAATGTAAAAGTTTAGGTATGTATGTTTTATACTCTGTAACAGACACTTAAAAAGTTGTAACAGGCAAAAAGCCAATAACATACATTAAAACGAAATACTAAAAAATATTCAAATAATTCAAAAGACGGTAGGAAAGAGGCCAAGGAGGAACAAAAGGCATAGAGCAAATAGTAAAAGGGTAGACCTAAACCCAACATTATTAAAAATTCTATTAAATAGTCTCAACATAACCAAAAAGATATTGTTAGAGTTCAGGGAAAAAACAAGACCCAACTATTTGCTGTGTGTAAGAAACTCAATAAAAAATATAAACACATAGGTTAAAAGTTAAAGAAACTAATTAACATTAGTGTCACTAAAGTTGCTACATAACCCTCCACTGCTAAACTTGACTGGCTTAACAAAAAAGCTAAGAAAAAAACCACACAAAAACCTGTGACACAAATATTCCTAACAGTATTATTTTGTAATAGCCAAAAGGTGCAAACAACCTAAATATTCATTAACTGATGAATGGATAAATAAAATGTAGTATATTCATATAATAGAATATCACTGGGCAATAAACAGGAATAAAGTACTGATAATGTCACAGCTATGTTATGATGAACCTTGAAAATACTATGCTGAAAATCCCTGTTCCATTCTCCCCTTTCCTGGGGAAAAAAAAAAAAGGAAACAGTATGCTAAGTGAAAGAAGCCAATCACAAAAGACCATGTATTGTAGGATTCCATTAAACTAAAATGTCCAAAATAAGCCAATCCATAGAGACAAAAAGCAGAGTAGTGATTGCCTAGCAGTTAAGTAGGAATGGGGAGTGACTGCTAATGGGTATGGGGTTCATTTTAGGGTGTTAAAAATGTTCTAAAATTGGATTGTAATGATGATTATATAATTCTAAAACTAGTATTTTTAAAAAATGTGTTTTTTAAAAAGTAAAGGGAAAATATGTATCATGTAAACAAAAAGGAAGCTGGAATAGCTGTACTATCAGACCAAATAGACTTCTGAACAAGAATACCATCAGGGACAAAGGGAGACATTATAAAATGATATAGGGGCCAATTCTACATGTTTATACGTCTAACAATCAAACTTCAAAATATATTAACCAAAACTGATGAGACTGAAAGAAATAGACAAAATCACAAAGAGGCTTCAAAACCCCTCTTAGTAACTGATATAACAAGTAGACAGAAAGTCATCAATGATAGGGAAGACCAGAACAGACTACCAGTCAACTTGCTCTCAATTATATTTATAGAATATTACACTCTAAAAAACAGAATACACATATTTTTCAAGTGTACATGAAACATTCACCAATACAGACCATAATCTGTGTGATAAACAAATTTTAACAAATTTAAGACTTGAAACCATATACATTATGTTCTCTGACCACTGTGGAATTAAATTAAAAATCGGTAACAGATATCTGAAAAATCCAAAAACACTTCCTAATTTAAATAATACACTTCTAAGTAACTCATGGGTCAAAAGGAAGACATAAGATAAATTAGAAAATATTTTGAACAAAATGAAAATGAAAATACAGTATATCAAAGCTTGTGGGATACAACTAAAGCAGTGCTTAGAAGGGAATTTAGAGCATTAAATGCTTCTATTAGAAAGGGAGAAAGGTCTAGAATCAGTGATCTAGGCTTTCACCTTAAATCACAAAAAGAAGAGCAAGTTGTATCCAAAGCAAGCAGAAAGAAGGAAATAAAGTGCATAAATAAAATTAAGAACAGAAAGTCATTGAGAAAGAAAAAAAATTTCAGTGAAGCCAAAAGCTGATTTTCTAAACAATCAGTAAAATTGATATCCTAGCCAGATTGAGAAGACACAAATTACCAATATCAGGAGAAAGAGGGACAATCACTACATAACCTGCAGACATCAAGAACATAATAAAAGAATACTATGCACAACTGTATGCCCACAAACTCATTAACTTGGATGAATGGATCAATTCCTTAAAAGACAAAAATCTACCAAAGAAACAAAAACTAAAATGAAATAAATGGAGAATTATACCATATTCCTGAATAATTCTAATCAAAAACCCAGAAAGCAGATTCTAAAACAGAAAGTCAAATGAACTAGAAGAGTTACAAATAAGAACAAATTTTGAGGACTCATTTTACCTGATTTCTAGACTTACTACAAAGGTATGGTAATCTAGATAGCATGGTATATACTAATGAATAGATACATAGATTGGTAGAAAAAATAAAATAATAGAAAGAAACCTACATAAATATGATCAACTGATTTTTTTAAATCAAGGTGCAAAGGCAATTCAATGGAGAAAGATTAGTCTTTTCAACAAATGGCACTGGAAGAAATGAACTATCTGTTAAAAAAAAAAAAAAAGCACCTTACTTAACCCCTATCTTCTACAAAAATTAACTCAAAATGGATCAGAGGTCTAAACGTAAAAAGTGAAATTATAAAACTTGAAGATAAAAATTTAGGAGAAAATCTCTGTGACAAACTTTGGCTAGACAAAGAATTCTCAAACACAAGATCAAAAGCATGATCCATAAAAGAAAAACTTGTGAATTAGACTTCTTTAAAATTAAAAACTTTTGTTCTAAAAAAGGCAGTTAAGAAAATGAACAGACCAGGCTTAAGCTGAGAGAAAATATTTTCAAATCACATATCTGACAAAGGCTTATATTTACAATCTATAAAGAAATCTACAACTCAAATGCATTATGCTAAATCAAGAAGTCAGACTCAAAAAGCTACATACTATACAATTCCATTTATATGGCACTCTGGAGAACGCAAAACCATAGGGCTGGAGAATAAATCAGTATGCCAGGAGTTTGGAGTAAGCATAGGTACTGACTCCAAAGGGAATTCTTTTAGGGGGTGTGAAATTATTCTGTATCTTGGTAATGATGATTACAAGTCTTTTTACTCATAGTACTACACACAAAAGAGTGAATTTTACTCTATGTTAAATAAAATTTTTTAAATATATCTTTAAAAAAATTGAATAGTATCTAAGTGAACTTAACATGCCAGTCCACCAGAAGGCACTTCATGCAGACTGAAAAAAGAAATAATTTATTTCTATTATTTTTCGAGAGTTAAAACAAGTTCCAAAAAAACAGTTTACCGGTGCTGGGACTGCAGTCTTTCTAGTGGTTCAGCATTCTGTTGAATCCCTTCCTGAAATATTGCATCTGCTTTTCTAAAGTTTTCTCTAGCTTCATATTCTTCTGCCCATGAGATATAGAACTGAGCAAGTGAAACACCAATCCCTTGGTTGTGCAAGTAACTGTACATATCCAAAGGCTCATTGCATAAACGCCCCTGTAACAAATTAAAAGTGTTAACAGTTAACCAATTTCTACTTACATATTGAATGCCTATTAGATGCCAAACAATCACTGGAGATACTACATGCAATTTCTGTATTGAAAAAAAATATATATTATTACAATGTGACAATGACCATACTGGGAGGACCTAAAAAAGAGGAAAAAGTGAGAGATTTGTAAGAAGAGATGGAGACTAAAGGCTTCATGTAGGAGTAACAAGTCAGGCACAGTGGCTTATGACTGTAATGACAGCACTTTAGGAGGCTGAGGTAGTAGTAGAAGGATCGCTTGAGGTTAGGAGTTTGAGACAAGCCTGGGCAATATAACAAGACCCTGTCTCTACAACAAAATTTTACAAATTAGCTGGCACAGTGGCAGGCACTTGTAGTCCTAGCTACCCAGGAGGCTGAGGCAGGAGAATCACTTGAGTACAAGAGTTTGAGGCTGCAGTGAGCTATGATGCCACCACTGCACTCTAGCTTAGGTGACAGAGTGAGACCTTGTCTCTAAAAAAAAAGAAAGAAAGAAAAAAAAAGGGGGGCAGGGAAGGGGCTAACATTTGAGCTTAGCCCTGAAGGAGAAACAGACTTTCATCAGGTGGAAGATGGGAAAGGAAGGGTATTTCAGCCAGAGAAAATAGCAAAAGCAAAGGTACAAAAGACTAAAAGTTATGTAGGGGTCCAGGCAAGACAGGAGTCTGGAGAAAAAGGCTGTGATCAATCTTGAATGTCAAGCTAATCAATTTTGAATATGCCTAATAGTAACTGTTATATGTGTTAGGGTGGGTGAGCTATAAGCAAAAGAATGACACAGTCAAATCTGTGTTTTAGAAAGGACATTATGAGACCATGTACAATGTAGATAATTCTAGCAAGAGGGAGGAAACTATCACTAAAAACCCCACATCATAAACATTTTTTCAGTCTTTTTTTCCTTAAGGATAAAAGGATATATATTGTCTTATAAAGTTTGATCATAATAAAATTTGCTTTTATTCCACTATAATACTTCATCCTTCACTTTTCCATGCTCCTGCTTATACTTCACCAATATTATTTTATTTATTTTTGAGAGACAAGGTCTTGCTCTGTTGCCCAAGCTGGACTGCGGTGGCACAATCATAGCTCACTATAGCCTCAAATTCTTTTCCCTATTATTTTTAAATGAATGCATAATGTTTCATATAATAGAGCTTCCATAATTTGATTGTTCATCTACTTCTGGATATTTACCCCACTTCTAATTTTGCCCAATTATAAATAATTCTATAATAAATAACTTCATGCATACAGCCCTTCACATTTTACATTACTCCCTTAGGAGAGATTCCTAGGACTATGTTAAAAAGTAACAAATTGCTTTCTGAGAAGGTTGTAAAAATTTTTAATGCTAAAATTTAATAATTCACAAAAATACTCATTCTACCAAACTCTAATCAGCATTAGAAGCTATTAAAAACAGTTCCTAATTTCTCAATGTTCTAGTTCGGAGTTCTTTCACTACTAGAGAGGCTACCATTTGTTACTTTACTAAATGCCTTCTATTTATCTCTTTCTAGCCGAGGTTAAGTCTTTCTTATATGTGTTCCCACAGAATTCCTTCTTTTCTATTTATTAGAAAATAAATAGCTTAAAATTAATGGCTTCATGTCTGTCTTCCAGATAACTAAGCTCTACAAAGTCAGAAAACACTGCTATCTATTATATGTCAGCCCTTAATCATGGTCTAGTACAACGAATGCTAAATAAGTGAAATGTTTTCTTTATATCTTTAACAAAAATAATTCATATTTTATAGTTTAATTTTGAAGTAATGCAGTAAATGGATTTTTCTTGCTCATTTAAATTAGTGGTATTTTCTCATATGTGGTGGTATTTCAAGAAAAGTTATAATTCTGAACGTGCTACTAGCATACAATCCAGTCTTTAATATCTGTCACTACCTAAATATAGTTTAACATTGATTTCACTACTTGAAGAGCTTTCTGAATGGTTCTGGTGTTCTTGTGCATAGGACAGCCAGTAAAGATCAGGTTATACAGAGTGCTGAATGAGATCACCTAAGAAATAACATAAACAGGCCGGGTGAGGTGGCTCACGCCTGTGATCTCAGCACTTTGGGAGGCCGAGGGGGGCGGATCAAGAGGTCAGGAGTTCGAGACCAGCCTGACCAACATGGTAAAACCCTGTCTCTACTAAAAATACAAAAATTAGCTGAGCGTGATGGCATGTGCCTGTAATCTCAGCTACTCAGGAGGCTGAGGCGGGAGAATTGCTTGAGCCCTGGAGGCAGAGGCTGCAGTGAGCCAAGATCATGCCATTGCACTCCAGCCTGGGCAACAAGGTGAGACTCTGTCTCAAAAAAAAAAAAAAAAAAAAAAAAAAAAAAAAAAAAAAAAAAAAAAAAAAAAAAAAAAAAAAAAAAAAACAGAAATAACATAAGTAAAAGGACTACATGGTTAGATTAATAGATCTAAAAGTTAAATAAACCTTTTTTGGTAACACTTAAATTGCCAAACTAAAATAATTTTATACCTTTAAATAAATATACCAGATGTTTTCTAGAAACAAATTTTTCCTTAGCTAGACTGTAAGAGTCACATAAAATAACTGACTGGAGAATTCCTTCTGCAAAGCAAAAGAAAGTAGTGTGAAGAATTCATCTGTTACTACTCTTGACCAGCCCCACAAAGAAAAAGCAATAGTTTAATATGTACCTTCTTAGTCACATACAAAGTTCAGATTATTGCTGATCATTCAAG
Source organism: Plecturocebus donacophilus (assembly GCA_004027715.1). NCBI lineage: Eukaryota > Metazoa > Chordata > Mammalia > Primates > Pitheciidae > Plecturocebus > Plecturocebus donacophilus. The sequence goes on along the minus strand of PVKP010018205.1, from coordinate 6,924 downwards.
TGTTGATCATTTGAACTAGATGGTTGTCTATACCAGTGCTTCTCAGATAATCTGTGGTGAAGGGGCCAGTTTTATTGTGTGCATGTGTGTGTTCCATCATCGACTGACATAAAATACAACAAAAATAGAACTTACTAGAAGAATGATGATGTGCTTGGATGTCCCAGCAATATCAAATTGTTACCAAAGTTTCCAAAAGCTCACTTCCAATTTTTGTGCTTATCTCAAACTGTATGCAAACCCTTCTTTCAGTACGATTGATCTACACTGTGCTTTTTACTTTATGATATTATTCGTCAGTACAAGCACCAGGTTAACAAAAACAGATAAGTTATTCTAATTAATTGTTACTTTTAACAACTGCAATTAAATAGAATCACAGATTCCTGGAATTGAAAGTCACTTTAGAGGTACAGCTAGTCCAATCTTTTATTATTATTTCTGAGAATGAGTCTCTCTCTGTCACCCAGGCTGGAGTGCAGTGGCACGATCTCACCTCACACAACCTCTGTCACCCAGGTTCAAGAAATTCTCCTGCCTCAGCCTCGCGAGTAGCTGGGATTACAGGCACGCATCACTACACATGGCTAATTTTTGTATTTTTAGTATAGAAGGGGTTTCACCTTGTTGGCCAGGCTGGTCTCAAACTCCTGACCTCAGCTGATAGGCCCACCTTGGCCTCCCAAAGTGCTGGGACTTCAGGTGTGAGCCACCACATCCAGTCTCCAATCTTTTAATAAATTACACATATTTAGGCTAGTGACAAATGAAGGACAAAATCCTTCATTTGGGTGTAACCATTGTGTTACATCACAAGGGTCTACAGTCTTCAGGCTAACAAATCTGTTAAGCATTCTTTTGTTGCCTTTCTTCATTATAAGTTTCTGTAACTAATATCCTTAAGGTAATTTCTCCAACCTTTCACCAAGGATGTAAAAATATTTGTCGAATGTCCTGAGGAAATCAAGATACCTTATGCCTTGAGGATTTACCTAACTTTCTATGCTTGTAACTATAGTTGACCCTTGAACAACACAGGTCTGAGCTGCACAGGTTCACATATACACGTATTTTCTTCCACCTCTGCCACCCCTGAGACAGCAAGACAAATCCTTCTTTTTCCTCCTCAGCCTACTCAATGTGAAGACAGTGAGGATGAAAATCTTTATAATGATCCACTTAACGACTAGTAAATACGTGTTCTCTTCCTTATAATTTTCTTAGTAACATTTTTTTCTCTAGTTTACATTGTAGTAAAAAAAAAGGATATAATACATATAGCATACAAACTATGTGTTAATCAACTTTATGTTATTGGCAAGGCTTCTGGTCAACAGTAAGTTATTAATAATTTAGGGGGAGTCAAAAGTTATATGCATATTTTTAACTGGGTGAGGGGTGAGCACACCTAAGCCCCATGTTCTTCAAGGGTCAACTACATTGGAGGTTTAAAATAAGTCTTCCTCAAGACTTAGTAAGAAATTTCTCTCACGCCTATAATCCCAGCACTTTGGGAGGCCAAGGCAGGTGGATCACGAGGTCAAGAGATCGAGACCATCCTGGTCAACATGGTGAAACCCCGTCTCTACTAAAAATACAAAAATTAGCAGGGCATGGTGGCACACACCTGTAGTCCCAGCTACTCGGGAGGCTGAGGCAGGAGAATTGCTTGAACCCAGGAGGCAGAGGTTGCGGTGAGCTGAGATTGCACCATTGCACTCCAGCCTGGGTAACAAGAGTGAAAGTCCATCTCAAAAAAAAAAAGAAAAATTGTCAATGAATCCAGACTAATAAGAATACATAGCCTACAGAAGAAATATCTTTAAAGAAAAAAAAAAAAAAGAAATTTCTTACTTTATTTTAGTATAAAATCTTATCAGTTTCAATGTCAAGAGAGATTTATTTTAGTACGAAGTCTTATCAGGTTTAATGTCAATATTTCATCATATTGTAGTGGTTGTGAACAATTTTAAATATTTATTGCTTGTTTTTTTCCTAATTTATTTTAGAATAAAAGCAATGACACTAATGTCTAAGAAACCATGATCATTGTTTTTTATGAAAAACATGTTATTTCTACATGTCAAGTGAGACAGTACAAAGTAGTCAGGCAGCATTTTTTTTTTTTTTTTTTTGAGATGGAGCCTTGCTGTATCACCCAGGCTGGAGTTCTATGGCATGATCTTGGCTCACTGCAACCTCCACCTCCTGGGTTCAAGTAACTCTCCTCCCTCAGCCTCCTGAGCAACTGGGACTATAGGCATGTGCCACCACACCAGGCTAACTTTTCTTTGTATTTTTATAGAGACAGGGTTTCACCATGTTGGTCAGGCTGGCTCAGAACTCAAACTCCTGACCTCAAATGATCCACCTGCCTTGGCCTCCCAAAGTGTTGGGATTATAGGCGTGAACCACTGCGCCCAGCCTAGGCAGATATTTTTGGCTATAGCAATATACTAGGTGAAAAAAGTACAAAGACCAATAAAAAACTGAAACATCACTTTTTTATGGTGATGACTTTCATAAAGGGGTGAAAGGGATACCAGAATCACCAAGGGAAATTTTTCCCCAAACAACCATACTGCTGTCAAATGTCAGCTCCTGCACCTCCTCCTCCAGTACAGTTTCATGGCCCAATTATGTTTTTTCTGTATTGGTTTTTGTTTTTTTGTGACAAGATCTTGCTCTGTCACCTGGGCTTGTGTACAGTGGTATGATCTCGGCTCACAGTATTCTGGACATCCCAGGCTCAAGCAATTCTCCCACCTCAATCTTCTGAGTAGCTGGGACTACAGGCACACGCCACCACACCTGGCTAATTTTTCTATTTTTTGTAGATAAGGGGTTTGACCATGTTGCCTTGACTGTCTTGAACTCCTGGACTCAAGTGATCTGCCCACCTCAGCCCCGCAGTGTTGGGACTACAGGCGTGAGCCACTGCACCCTGCCCAGTTATGTTTAGAATAAATAAGTAATCCGGGCTAGAGGTGTAGGCTGATGCCTGTAATCCCAACACTTTGGGAGGCCAAGGTGGGAGGATGGCTTGAGCTCAGGAGTTCAAGACCATCCTGGCCAACAGAGAATGTCATCTCTTAAAAATTTAAAAATTAGCTGGATGTAGTGGCACAGCACCTGTAGTCCCAACTACTCAGGAGGCTGAGGCAGGAGGATCACTTGAGCCCAGGTTTAGGCTGCAGTGAGCCATGATGGAGCCACTACACTCCAGCCTGAATGACAGAGTGAGACTCTGTCTTAAAAAATAAAATAATTAACAATCCATACCCATTGAGAGATCTACAGACTGCAATCAATCTTAAGAGGGCAAAAAAACTTATTATACTATATTTAAGTCCATCTTTAAGTAGAACCAATTTAGGCCAGTTGCAGTGGCTCACGCCTGTAATCTCAGCACTTTGGGTTGGGAGGCTGAGGCGGGCGGATCACGAGGTCAGGAGATTGAGACCATCCTGGTCGTCTCTACTAAAAACACAAAAATGAGCTGGGTGTGGTGGCATGCCTATAGTCCCAGTTACTTGGGAGGCTGACACAGAATCGCTTGAACCCGGGAGGTGGAGGCTGCAGTGAGTTGAGATCGTGCCACCGCAATCCAGCCTGGCAACAGAGCAAGACTCCGTCACACACACAACAAATAGAACCAATTTAAGAAATATTGAGTATTTATATTTCTTAAATGTTTCCGATCTACTAAATGGCTCTAAATGGCTCAGGTTTTACTTTTTTTTTTTTTGGTATACCAGATTCCTCTGGAGAAAATCTCTTAGTTTACTGTTTAAAACTTAGATGGCACTTGAGAAAGACTTACTAATTTAAGCCAGAGATTAAGAAATCGAGGATCACTATAATATCGTTTTTCTCCTTGTAGTGCTTCTACAGCTCTTTCTAATAATGTTGACATGTTACTCTCCTTCCCACCTTGAGGATAGTTCTGCTCTGTCCAGTTGATATACCTGAACGGGAAGAAAAATTTAAGAACACATTTTAAATTGAAATGTAATTTTGTTCTTGCTCCAAGACTCATTCTGAATTTAAGCAGAAGTATTTAATATAAGTACGTTTCTTTTGAGGTCCTCGGTGACATACCCTAAGCCTGTGTCCTCAAACTTTTCCAAACTGTCTCTAACACATGCTTGTAGGGAAAACTGAGGATAGGGATAGAAGGGTGTAGTTCAAAGTCGTATGTCATAAACTCAAAATTTCTTGAATCTTAAACACCTCGGGAAGATATATTATGATTATTCTGGATCTCTGTGCCCCCATGACACCACTTTCTATTCTGACACACACTCCATATACCCCAATTTAAGAAATAAGGCCATAAGGACTCATCTGAGTACTTCTCTTAAACAGTATGCAAACCCTTCTTTCAGTAGAATTGATCTAAACTATGCTTTTTACTTTATGATATTATTCTTCTTCAGTACAAGCACCAGGTTAACAAAAATAAACAGATAAATTCGAATTAATTGTTATTTTTAACAACTGCAATTAAACATAATCATAGAATCCTGGGATTAAAAGTCTGTTAATATTTCTATTGTCCTTGTTAAATAAAAAGACCCACCTATCCCAAACATCCAGAGGGTCATTTCCAGCGTAAAAGCGAATTTCAGATTCAAATGCCCTGAAATTTAAACAGAAAATGTTAGCATATGCAATAGTGACAACCTGGCCTAAATTGGTTCTACTTAAAGATGGACTTAAATATAGTACAAGTTTTTTTGCCCTCTTAAGATTGATTGCAGTCTGTAGATCTCTCAATGGGTATGGATTGTTAATTATTTTATTTTTTAAGACAGAGTCTCACTCTGTCATTCAGGCTGGAGTGTAGTGGCTCCATCATGGCTCACTGCAGCCTAAACCTGGGCTCAAGTGATCCTCCTGCCTCAGCCTCCTGAGTAGCTGGGACTACAGGTGCTGTGCCACTACATCCAGCTAATTTTTGAATTTTTAATAGAGATGACATTCTCTGTTGGCCAGGATGGTCTTGAACTCCTGAGCTCAAGCCAATGAACAAGTATCACTTCCATTTTTATTCATGTAACTGATCTCAATTATTGCAGTAGAGTTTATAAGTTTTCTAAATAGAACAAGGCCAGGCACAGTGGCTGATGCCTGTAATCCCAACATTCTGGGAGGCCAAGAGGGGCGGATCATTTGAGGTCAGGAGTTTGAGACCAGCCTGGGGAACATGGTGAAACCTCATCATGTTAGCTGGGTGTGATGGCAAGCACCAGCAAATTAGCTGAATGTGATCGCAAGCACCTACACTCCCAGCTACTTGGGAGGCTAAGGTGGGAGGATTGCTTGAATCCATGAAGCAGAGGTTGCAGTGAGCTGAGGTCACACCACTGCACTCTAGCCTGAGTAACAAAGTGAGACTCTGTCTCAAAAAAAAAAAAAAAAAAGATTAGAAGCAATTAAGATTCTGCTTAATAACATAAGAGGGAGAAAATATGTAGAAATTAGAGGAACAAATTTCAAGACAACATACAGAAAAGTAGTATTAATATTACATAGCAGTTAAAAACTCTGGAACAAGACAATCTAGATTCAACGTCAGCTCCACCAATCACAAGCTGACTAACACTGGACAAGCTACTTAAAACGATGTTTTCTGTTTCCTCATTTGTAAAATGGGGATAATGATAGTACTTTCTTAATAGGTTGGCCAGTCTTAAATGTAAAGGGTTTACACACACAAACAAATATATAAGTAAGAATTTTAAAGTTCAAAAAAAAATTCCATAGGTAACATCAGTCAAAGAAGAATAATACCATAGATAATTTGGAGAACATTTCAAAGAAAGGGTAAAATATGACTATAAAAAGCTGGGAAAGGCAAAGGGCTAAGACTAAATTAAGAATGACCAGTTAGAATAGAAGGGAAGAATTACGTAATAAGCCACAATTTGGATAAATGATTAACAAAAATTGTATAAACAGTTATGTTTGATCTAAAAATAATAAATTGGGAGAGAGAGATCCAAGATGGCCGCGTAGCAGCAGCTCAGGATTGTAGCTCCCAGTGAAAGCGCAGAGAGCGAGTGGATGCAGCAATTGCAGATGAATTTTTGATGCCCACAAACTGGGAGATTCCCGGCGAAGGAGCCACATGGGTCGCCCCCGCAACTCTTTTGGCCGGCGCGGCTGTTTTGCCAGTGCCCCGGTGCAGCGCTTCTCAGTGCGGAGTATACAGGACTGGGTGCCCTTTTAGTCGGGCTCCGCTGGTCCCATCCCCACAAGGAGAACAGCAATTGGAAGCACTGAGGACTGAGAGCAAGCACAGCTGAACCCGGGAAGGCCCAGCTGTGTGGGGAAGGGGCGTCTGCCAAAGGAAAACTAAGAAACAGAAAAAACATCATAACCAACAAGCCAGACGTCCACTCAGAGACCCAATCTGAAAGTCAGCAATTACAAAGACGACAGGTGGATAAATCCACAAAAATGGGAAGAAACCAGTGCAAAAAGGCTGAGAACACCTGAAATCAGAATGCCTCTCCTCCTACAGGGGATCCAGCTCCTCATCAGCAAGAGAACAAGACCTGAGGGAGGATGAGTGTGATGAACTCACAGAATCAGGCTTCAGAAGGTGGATAATAAGAAACTTCTGTGAGCTAAAAGAACATGTTCTAACCCAATGCAAAGAAACTAAGAACCTTGAAAGAAGATTTAACGAAATGCTAAAGAGAATAGACAACTTAGAAAAGAATATAAGGGAATTGATGGAGCTGAAAAACACAACACGAGAACTTCACGAAGCATGCACAAGTTTCAACAGCCGAATTGACCAAGCAGAAGAAAGGATATCAGAGGTCGAAGATCAACTCAATGAAATAAAACGAGAAGGCAAGATGACAGAAAAAAGGGGAAAAAGGAATGAACAAAGTCTCCAAGAAATATGGG
>PVKP010018204.1:0-44301 GCA_004027715.1 Plecturocebus donacophilus | reverse complement strand
AAAGAAAGTGAGCATCTTTGTTTATTCCAGATCTTAGATGAAAAGCTTTCAATTTTTCCCCATTCACTATGGTGCTAGACAGGAGTTTGTCATATGTGACCTTCATTGTTTTGAGGTATGTTCCTTCTTTATCTAGTGTTTTGAGTTTTTATAATGAAGGGATATTAAATTTCATTGAGTGATTTATAGTATTTATTGAAATGATTTAAATAATATAGATTTTTGTTCTTGATTCTATTAAAGTGATGTACCACATTTATTGATTTGTGTATGTTGACACATCCTTGCATTCCTGGGATGAATCCCACTTGATAATAATGAATAATCTTTTTAATGTGTGGTTGAATTCAATTTGCTGGTATTTTATTGAAGATTTTTGCATGTATGTTTATCAATGATGTTGCCCTGTAGTTTTCTTTTTGGTTGTTGTGCCTTTGTCTGGTTTTGGTATCAGGGTGATTCTCACCTCACAAAATGAGTTTGGGAGTATTCCCTCTTCCTCATTTTCCTGAGTTTGGTAGAATTGGCATTAGTTCTTGAAATGTTTAGTGGAATACTAGCAGTGAAGGCATCAGGTCCTGGACTTTTCTGTGATGGGAAACTTTTTATTACTGTTTCACATCTTTATGTGTTACTGATCTGTTCCAGTTTTCTGTTTCTTCATGGTTTAATCTTGGTAAGTTGTATGTGTCTAGGAACATACCCATTTCTTCTGGGTTTTGAAATGTATTGGCATATAGTTGCTCATAATAGTCTCTAAAGATATTGTGAATTTCTCCTTTGTGAATTTCTTCTTTGTAATATCTCTTTTATTGTCTCTGGTTTTATTTAATTAGAGTCTTCTCCCTTTTTGTCTTTGTTAGTCTAGTTAGTGAAATCACTAACTATTCAGGTCATATTTTCCTGAAAGTTCTTGATGTTTTATATGTTTTCAAAATGCCAACTTTTTATTTCATTGATCCTTTGTCATTTTCTTAGTTTCTATATTGTTTAGTTCTGCTGTGATCTGTATTATTTCTTTCCTTTACTAATTTTGGATTTGGTGTGTTCCTGAATTTCTAGTTCCTTGAAGTGTATCTTTAGATTGTTACTTGAAGTCTTTCTACTTTTTTGATGTAGGCATTTATTGCTATAAACTTGCCTGTTAGCACCACCTTTGCTGTATCCTATAGGTTTTGTATGTTGTGTTTCCATTTTCATCTAAGATTTTTTTAAATTTCTTTTTAAATTTATTCATGATTCATTTAGTCATTCAGGAGCATGTTTAATTTTCAGTTGTTTGTATAGTTTCCAAGGTTGCTCTTGTTATCAATTTCTAGTTGTATTCCCTTCTGGTCAGAAAAGGTGCTTGATTCAGTTTCTGTTTCTTTGAACTTGTTGAGACTTGCTTTGTGGCCTTCAGTATGGTTTCTTCTAAATAGTGTTCCATGGGTTGATGAGAAGAATATGTATGCAGCAGTTGGTTGAAATGTTTTTGTAAATGTCAGCTAAGTCCATTTGGTCTGGAGCATAATTTAATTCTGATGTTTCTTTGATAAATTTCTATTTACATGATCTGCCCATTACTGAAAGTGGAGCACTGATGCTCCCTACATTAATGGTACTACATTATTGTACATAATTGTAGTACCATTAATAATGGTACTACATTATTATGAATTTGTCTGCAGATTAACTTTTAGTGGTAACTTTCATACCTTCAGATGATTTTTTGTTGCATATTAGCATCCTTTTCTTTCAGACTAAAGAACTCTCTTTAGCATTTCTTGTAAAATAAATTCCCTTGGCTTTTGTCTGTCTGAGAAAGTCTTTATTTCTCCTTCATGTTTGAAGTATAGCTTTGCTGGATATAGTATACTTAGATGAATGTTTTATTTCCTTCAGCATTTTATATCTATCACCTTACTTTCTCCTGGCCTGTAAGGTTTCCACTGAGAAGTCTGCTGCAGGTATATCAAAGTCCCTTTATATGTTATTTGCTTATTTTCAATTGCTGCTTTTAGAGTCTTTTCATTGTCCTTGACCTTTAAAAACTTGATTATTTTAAGTCTCAGACTAGTTTTATTTGGGTTGGATCTGCTAAGTATTCATTAGTCTCCTTGCACCTGGATATTCATACCTTTCTCTGGGTTTAGGAAGTTATCATTTCTTTAAAAAAATCTTTATATCTCAATTTATTTTTCTCACTACATCCTCTTTATGTCCACCAACTCTTAGATTTTTTCCCTTTTGAGGCTAGATCTTGTAAATGTACTTTATTTTTTTCATTGTTTTTTTTTTTCCTCTGACTGTGTATTTTCAAATAGCCTATCTTTCAGCTCGCTACTTCTTTCTTCTGCTTGATCAGTTTTGCTATTGAGACACTCTGCTGCATTCTTCTGTCCTTTTCAATTTGATTTTTCAGCTCCAGGGTATCTGTTAGATTTTTTTATTATTAATTCAATCTCTTTGTTAAATTTCTTTGATAATATTCTGAATTCCTTCTCTGTGTTCTCTTGAAAATCATTGAGCTTCCTCAAGATAGCAGTTTTGAACTCCCTGAGATGTCACATATCTATGTCACTATAGGTTGGTCACTGGTGCCCTGTTTAGTCTGTTTAGTGAGGTCATATTTTCCTGAAAGTTCTTGATGTTTTTGGACATTTGTCCATTTCTGGCATAGAAAAGTTAGATATTTATTTCAGTCTTCACAGCCTAGCCTTGTTTGTACCAATTCTTTAGAGGGCTAATATTTTTCATTCTTAATAAGGTGTTTACTTATGCAGATAGTTGCTCAATTTGATGTTCCTGCAGGAAGTTCACTTGTAGGAAGTTTCTGTTTGGTCATCTTGTTCTGCCTCTCTCCCATCTTTAAATTATTGACTGGTATGGATTCTTTTTATATTCTATACACAAATCCCATATTAGATACATAAATTTAAAATATTTTCTCTCATTTGGTGGATTGTCTTGTCACTTCCTTAATGGTGTCCTTGGAAGCACAAATATTTTTAATTTTAATCAAGTCCAATTAATCTATTTTTTTGTTGTTGCTTATGCTTTTAATGACATATCTTAGTAATGTTTATTCAGTACAAGGTCATGAAGATGTGTCACTGTTTTGTTCTGACAGTTTTAGTTCTTATGTTCATATTTTCAATCCATTTTGAGTTAATGTCTGTGTACGGTATGATGGAGCCCAACTTCATTATTTTGCCTGTGGATAGCCAGTTGTCACAGTGTCATTTATTTAAAAGACGATTCCTTCTTCATTGAATTGTTTTAATGCTCTTGTAAAGCATCAATTAATACAAATATGGTGGTTTATTTGTGGTCTCTCTGTTCTATTCCTTTGATATGTGCATCTGTCTTTAAGTCTTTACCAAACTTTCTTGTTTAATATAGCTTTGCAGTAAGCTTTTAAATTGAGATGTGTAAGTTCTCCAACTTTGTTCTTCTTTTTCAATATTGTTTTGACTATTTAGGTCCCTTAACTTTCTGTATAAATTTTAGGATCAGCTTGGCAATTTCCATAAAGAAGGCAAATAAATGGCATTTCTGCTGAACTACTCACAGACACCTCGAATTTAATAAATACATCTAAGATTGAACTCCTCTTTTTCTCTAAAGTTTATTCGTTTCTCTTATATTTCATATTCTGGTTGATTATATCTCAGTGTCCAGCCACCTAAACCAGGAATTGAGGAGCTCTCCTCGGGTCTTTCTCCCTTCTCAACTCACATTATATTGTCTTTAGAGCTGGGTTTTCTTCCACAATGCCCCTGCCTAGTTAAAGCCTCTACTGTTTGCCAACCAGGCTAACATAACCTTCCATATTCCACTACTGTCAATCCAGTCTCTACAAGGCAATCGTGATCTTTATAAACCACAAATCTGATTATGTTACCCTCTCCAAAACTTTTGCATTAGCACCAGCATTGTCTACAACTATGTTCCCCAACTGCAGTCATTTCATTACTACCTTTGTGACTTTTGACATAAAAACTGTCATCATGTTTATTTGCATAGTACTTATACCATTATTTACATACTCAGATTTATACAAATATGTGATCTTTGAATTTGAAAAATCAGTATCCCTTGTCATAGCAAAAGTATAAAAATAAATATATAGCTATTAAACAAAAAATATTTGTCTGTATATCACTAAAACCTTCTTGCGTCACAGCATTAGTACACCTACCATACTTGAGAACACACAGGCCCAGAGAAAAGTCATAGGAATTATATATACAGTAAAGGCTCTCAAACTTTATCTCCTACTCCTTACACCCTACCCTCTAGTCCCATTAAAGTATGTTTTATGGTTCAAGCACCAAGCTGTTTCCTTCCTGTGTACCTTTATATGCACTATTTATTTATATCAAGGAATGAATATTATTTTGTCATTTTTTTTAAAAAAAAAGAAAGGCTTTAGTGTCTACAGTATCAAACCAGTTCAGTGGGAAAGAATAACCAACATAGATCAAATTGCATCAAGGCAAGAACCATGTGTCTTTCATTCACCATCACATACCTGTGAAACACAATGCCTATAGTGTATTAGGTGCATAATATTTGCTGAATAAATGTATCTAAAAACAAGACATACTGTAATTGCAAATAAGCTTCTCTGATAAATATTTTATATTTAAAAGTGTACAGATATTTTGTTAAATAAAAAAGCAAGGCATGGTGTGTACAATATGCTACTATTTGTGGAACACACACACACACACACACACACACACAATGCATACACATACAATGACTTCCTAGAAATGCAGAGTAAAAGTGAAGACTACCTAAAAATGATAGTAAAAGGGTGCTTAATAATTACGATGAGACAAAAAGTGTAAGCAGGAACCATTCCAGGGCAAACCAACACGTAAGTTCTCCTGGCCAAAATATCACTTGAATGTGTCAGAAAACGAGGCAGATAAATTCTGAGCAACAGAACTGCACATACACTCTTAGAGAGTGCATTCATTCTAGAGAGGATGAAAACTCTTTTTCACTATATGCCTGTTTATGTAACTTAAATTTTTATAATGCATATGTTAATATACCATATACAGGTGTATTTTTACAAAATACTTTAAGCCAAGTACAAAATTTAGGAGTCCATAACTGAGAGAAAAAAATTCTTTTGTTAAAAGGTCACATTACCTGTACCTGCATATTAGGATAGGTAAAAATAATATTATTCTGAATCTTAGAATCAAACAAAAATGAAAGGCAAGTAAGTCTAAGGAGGAAATTTCAGCCTGTGGGAAGCAAGCAGATGGTAAAAGAGTGACCAACTATTTTAAATTCGACCAGATCTCTAGGTCCAGAAAAATCACAGCAATTTTATAAAAGTCAGTGTCTTGCCATAGTAAATGGGGAAACTCCCAGAAAACCTGAAATGGGCAAACATTACTTTCTTTTTTTCAAAACACGACAAAAGGGGAAATCTTTCCTAAATATTTAGTTAACAAGTATGGCATGAATCCCAGAAAAAATTCTAGAGCACATTAATAAATGCACCAATCATTAAAGCTAAGAAACAGAAGGGAGCCAGCATATATTGTATTACTGTGCCAGGCACTGTTGTGGATGTTTAATGTTCTGTTCCATTTAAAACAGTCATTGTAAGGTAAGGGGAAATGTTGCTTTAATTGGCCAGACCTGGGTCATGTATCAATCCTTGGAAATCAGGGTATACTCAACTGAGGGAGAAAGGCTTCTCCAAAGAAAAAACTGAGATGCAGTTACCAAAATGGAAACAAGACTAGGCATGTAAGAATAACACTCACCTACAAAAACATTTAGCTTTAGCTACGTTAAAAGAAAAAAAGTAAAGTATGCAGATCTCAGAAGGTAAGAGTATATGTGCAGTTCTGTTGCTCAGAATTTGCCTGCCTCATTTTCTGACACATTCAAGTAATATTCTGGCCAGGAGAGCTTATGTGTTGGTTTGCCCTGGGATGGTTCCTGTTTACACTCTTTGTATCATTGTAATTATTAGGCACTTCTTTTACTCTCAAATGTGTTCTAATTTTGAAAAGTAATTTATAAGGCAATACTAGATCTTGGCAAACAACAGGAGGAGGTTTATGTCCAGAATGGGGAAACACGGATCTTTAAAAAAAAAAAAATTGTGCTGGAAAAACTAGGGATGTTTATCCAAGAGAAAGCTAACATGAAGCTTGAGAGCCATAAGAATCACTTAAAGAGAAGGGTGGGGAAAGGTTTTGTGTGATTTCAGGAGGTAAACCAGTATCATGGGTAGAGTTACAAGAAGCAGATTTCATCTCTATATGGGAAAGAAATTTATTAGCAGCAGCTGGACTTGTTCAATCATATTGAGGAAGGACCAAAACAGAAGAAATCTTTGGAATTTTGAAAGGTTTTCCTAAGAATCATGGGATGAGATTTCCATCAGACAGATCTTCAAGAGTAGGCAGGACAGACCTAAAGCAGGGGTTAGGATAAAGCAGTGGGAAATCAAGAAACAGATTTTTGAAAGAAGATTCATCATTCTCACCTCTTTTTTCAGGCCCAAGAAAATTCAGTCCATTGTGAAGCAACTCTACGATTATTAAAGGATAAAAAGATCAAGCATTTCTATGTGTTTATTCCCCTTTTGCTTTTATGTTTCTATCTGACTCTTACTTTCCTTTTGCCCTGATATCATTATTTTACAAAATAAGACTTCTTTGATGTACATATATTTATAAACACCTCAAATTCTTTTAGGGAAAAGTAGGGAGTAAATAAATAGAAAGTAACATAATAATAAAAATGGTTTTAAGTGTTTGTAAACCTACTTTCTTACACATTTTGGTAAACAAAAATGAAAATTCTATGGTAATATCCCATGGAAACTGCTTTCTCTGTATTGATCCACTTTTGGAAACAGGAAAGCACGAGTTCCCTTTTTCCGGCATTCCCTGCTCAGGTCACTCCCTAGAGTCAGAATCCTTTCTTATTTGTGGCTACTTGAATTGCACTTCAGATGAAGGAGACTCTGGGGTTGCACAAAGATGACCACACATTCTCCTTGACTGCCCTGCAACCATGTGGCAGCTCTAAACATTCGGCCTCCTCTGCAGCATGCAAGCACAGGAGTCCCTCTCACTATAAAAACACTATGCCCAGTGTATCAAACACTGCTGCATTGTGTCTGAGACACAAGTGTGCTTTCAGCCATTCAGTCTTGTTAACCCAGGGAGTTAATATATTAGCCTCAAATTTCACCATGAGACTGCCACAGAAACCAGAATCTTTGACAAATAGCAGGTAAAGCTCAGACCAATCCACCGACATTGGCACCATATCATAAGTGTTTTGTTTAAGGTCATAAATCTTCCTTTGACTGGATCATCAAAACTGGTAGTTTCCCACACACATATCAGCACTTTGGTTGTCATTCAACAACCAAAAATTACACCATAAATCAGAGGAAATCTGTGATTAACAAAATTCCAATTTAAGTACAATTTCATTAAAACATCTTCAATAAGGTTATTTAATTTAAAAGTAATCATCTAGTAAAGAAATACATATCATCAGAATTAGTGTAACACTTAGATAAATATACCCAAATTTTGGGTTCAATTAATCAACTATATTATCATTAGTGGAATGGTCAGACAGACTAGTAGAATAGAATATAAAAATCTAGTGAAAAATAAATATTTATAAATATTTGGGTGATTTACATTTGGTGAAAAATGTTAAGATTCTCGTAACTCACCAAATGCCAAGTAGATTAAATATTTAAATATAGAAAGGTATTTCAAATATAGAAGAAAAGATAGGTAAATATTTAAACAACTTGAAAAATATATAATGCATTTGGAAAAAAAAGAACAGAGTCAGAAACCACAAAAACATTTCATTGTTTTAAAATTTAGCATTGGAACGTTAAAACGATACCATCACCACCACAATAAAATTAAAAGGCAAATGACAAACTGGGGCAACATTTATAAAGTATGTAATAGGTTGTTGGAACATTTCAACTTCAGTATGCAGGGCAATATGTGACAATTTCCCAGATTCTAGATGTTTATAAAGGGAGTTTCTGAAAACCAGTTTTGTAACCCCTAGCCAACTGCCTACATGAGGAGGATCAAACAGTTGAAGTCGAAGAGGCTCGAAGCTGGACTTTGAGAGAATTTTTTTAGAAACAGTTGTGGGTAACAACCATGAGGCTGATAGTACTTAGTCCTCCTCTCAATCCCAGTGAGAGAGAACTTTAAGTCTGTTACTAAACTTGGTATGTGCTTCCAGGAGTGTGCAGGGCAGGAAGAACTGGCGTCTGACTCAATCCTGTATTTAAAAATGCCCCCCAGTGAGAGAGATGGACTAAGGGAAATGTGCAAGCAAAACAGATAACTGT
Source organism: Plecturocebus donacophilus (assembly GCA_004027715.1). NCBI lineage: Eukaryota > Metazoa > Chordata > Mammalia > Primates > Pitheciidae > Plecturocebus > Plecturocebus donacophilus. The sequence continues at coordinate 35,933 of PVKP010018204.1, read as the reverse complement.
GTTGGGGAAATAACTCCTCTTCCCCAATGAACAGATCAAAGTACATAATCTGAAGAGCAGATGTGGAGCCCATGGAGGGATCTCATCCAGGGGTCATTTTAAAAGGGATCCAGGAGGCATCATCAGGGCATCTACTTTGGGTGACTCCAAGCTAATCTTCCACTGAAGAGAATTTTAAAATTTAGGTAAAATGTATTTGTTAAGTCATTCTAAAGGTGTGTAAAAGCTAACTAAATGGTGAAGAACTATCCAGTTGAACTCCTGGAAAATCTGGAATCCAGTGTGGTGACTCTAGCATTTGAAGTCCTCTTTTCCTAGGACATATAGGCAGCAGTGATTTTCACAGCCTCTTAGGGATAGAGGAAATCAAAAGACAGAATCCACACCCTGCAAGGACAAGGACCCAAGGCAACCATCATAGGTTTGAGCTGAATTCTAAGAATAAGGATGAACTGGAAGTGAACCAGTAAACCAGGACATGGGCTCTTTCAGGTGGTCAAGAAAATCTCAGGTACTAAAACTGAATAAAATTCACACCATGTTAGTAGTGCCCCCCAGGGTCTGAGCAGATTCAAATAAAAGCACTTGCTGGTAAAGGAATTTTAAGCCTCAAATTTTCCCACAAATAATTTTTCAAAAACAATGTTCCACATATAATTAAAGAAAACCAGACTTACAAGGAGATGAGATAACATGAACAAAATACAGGACAAATAAGATACAACAGAAAGAGGCCCGGTATGTTACTATGCTTCATATATATAATATACACTTTAATACTATATATATGTACTTTAAAACTATAGAGACAGAGACTTTAACTACATATATAGTTTTTAAAGTCTTAGAATATATCTGGAAAATTTTACAAGTGGTGTAGCAGATTTGATTGGAAATAAACAGAAATTCCAGAACTGAAGGATAAGAAAAAAAAAAAAAAGACCTCACTAGACAGGATAACACACCATGATGTCACTGGTTTTAGTATCAAAATGGAAGGTTGGATTAATATTCTAAAATGAGTCCATGTGATTAATCATATTTACAGAGTAAAGGAGAAAAGTAGCATCATTTTACTATATGCATAAAAAGTGTTTGACAAAATGCAGTATCAGGTCATTATTAAAAACTCTCAGCAAACTAGGAGTAGAAGAGTACTTCTTCAATCTAATAAATGTCATGTATGGAACCTATAGGTAACAATCAGCATCATGAAAACTATTTCTCCCTAACATTAGGGGAAAGGCAAGAATGTCTGTTCTCACCGTTTCTATTCAACACTGTCCAGAAGGTCCTAGCCATTGTATGAAGACAAGAAGAATAGTAGGCAAAAATATCAGAAAGGAAGAAGTAAAACTGCTTCTGTATTCAGGTGATATTATTACTTATATCTTTAGAAATCTAGAAAACAAATATTAAATGTAAAAGTGAACTTAGCAAGATAGGATACAATGTTATAGAAAATCAATTGTATATTTTATGCTAACAGCAAACATTAGAAACATAAAGTTTATAAAAACTATTCTATTTGTGGTAGCATCAAAAAACAAAACAGGAATAAATTTAACAAAAGATCTGCAAACCTCTTCAATAAAATGCCTAAGACATAGCCAAAAAGGTTATGTTGAAAAGTGAAATAGAGAAATAGACTATGTTCATAGATTGGAAGATTCAATCTCGTTAAAAATGTCAATTTTCCCCCATGTGGATAGATTCAATACTATCCCAGTCAAAACACCAACGGGCATTGTCTAGATATTGACAAGCTATATTAAAATTTAAACATTAGCACAGACAAACTCAAATAGCCAAAGCAACTTTGTAAAAAAAAAACCAATTAAGAAGGGTCATACTATCTGATTTCAGGACTTACTCTCAAGCTACCATAATCAATCTATATAGACAGATAAGAACATACATGTGTTGATAAGAACAAACATAGAGATCAATGGAATAGAATAGAGAGTATAGAAATAGCCCCACACTTACATGGTCAGTTTCTTTTTGATAAAGATATTGAAGCAGTTCAGTAAGGAAAGGACAAATTCTTTAACAAATGATACTGGAAGAATTGGATGTGCATATGGAGAAAGAAAGAAATATTCAACATTACTTCCTATCACTCAAAAATTAACTTAAAACGAATAAACTACCTAAATGTAAAATCTAAAACTATAAAAATTCTATAAGAAAACATAGGTGAAATTTTCTGGTTTAATAGTAGGCAACAATTTGTTAGGATATAAAAAGCACATACTATAAAAGAAATGCTGACTTTTAAAAGTTCTGCTGGGTTTTTTTTTTGTTCGTTTTTTGTTGTTTTGTTTCGTTTTGAGAGCTAGAGTCTCGCTCTGTCATCTAGGCTAGAGCACAGTGGCACAAAGATAGCTCACTGAAGCCTCAAACTCCTGGGGTCAAACAATCTTCCCACCATGACCTCCCAAAGCACTGGGAGTACAGGTGTGAGTCACCAGTGCCCAGCGACATTCTGCTGTTTTAATGACAACGTTAAAGAAAATGAAAAGATGTCTGTAATCTCTGCACTTTGGGAGGCCAAGGCAGGTGGATCACATGAGGCCAGGAGTTTGAGACCAGCCACCCAACATGATGAAACCCCATCTTTATTATAAATACAAAAATTAGCTGGGCATGGTGGTGGGTGCCTGTAATTTCAGCAATGGAGGCTGAGACAGGAGAATCACTTGAACGCAGGAGGTGGAGGTTGCAGTGAGCTGAGATCATGCCACTGCACTCCAACTTGGGCGACACGGCAAGACTCTCTCAAAAAAGAAAAAAAGAAAATGAAAATACAAGTCACAGACTGGGAGAAAGTATTTGCAATATACATAACTGATAATATACAAGGAATGCTTACAGCTTGATATGAAAAACCAAAGAAAAAGACAAACTATTTGAACAGACACAAAAGAACATCTACAAATGACCGATAAATACATAAAAAGCTGCTCAATATCATGTCATTGAGGAAATACAAATTAAATACACAGCAAGATATCACAACACATATCAGAATAACCAAAAATAGACCACTGATAACAAGTGCTGGTAAGAATGTAGAGCAACAGTAAGTCTTATATACTAGTGGTGGGAAAGTAAAATTATCCAGCTGTTTTATGGGGGCTTTTTCTTTCCATTGCTGGACCATTGTCCATCCTAGTCCTCTAATAAAAAGGTCCCTTCTCACCATCATTCACTCTGTCACTCAAACTCAATCTTCACTTCGAAGACCAGTAAAGCCTTATTTCATCCTGTGTTCCTCTCTAAAGACCAAATTCACCTCGAACTCTCCCACCCCTGATCTATATACCTTGCTAGGCATTGCCCTTTTCTCTAAGTTAAATGTATTTGACATCCCTGCAACCAATCAGAAAACTCTCTCAGGACAAGGAACATATCATCCCATAATGTCTAGTTTGGTACCAGCTGCATAATAAGAAGTGAAAAACAAAAAAAGACTTCACTGCTTGATTGACAGGTTACTAATACATAATCAACAATTGTTGTTGAGTGTTTATTTATCATATTGGTATACAGGCAGTTCCAGAACCTGCAGCATCCAGCATCCCCTGGGAATGTGTTAGGAAGGCCCAGACCTGGGACCAGAAATCTATTTTAAAACAAGCCTCTCAGGTGACTCTGATACATGGTCAAGTTTACAAACCACTGCTTTCTACAAAGCCTGAATCCCAAAACAAGTTCAGGCAGCTTATAAGGGTCTATAGCTAGCACAATGATCATTTTGGCTGGGTTTTTCTCAATATTAACATTTTTACAGATATCCTTTCCTAGACATTTTCCCAAGATAAATAAAAACATATGTCCACTCAAAGACTTGTATACAGATGTTCATTACAGCATTATCTGCAATAGCCAAAGCCCAGAAACAAGCTAAAATACCTATGAATGGATGAATGGATAAACAAAATATGATCTATCTATACCATGAAATGTATCAGACCGTACCAATGAAAAGGAATTAATTGCTAATATATGCAACGAAAGGATGAATGTCGAAATCATTATCCTTTTCAGGATGACAGATGCAAAAGAGTACCTGTAGCTTTCATTCCATTTTTATTGCTTAAGACCAGGGGTGAACGGTGGGATAGATCGCAAAGGTAAACAAGGAAACTTGGGAGAATAACAGAAATGTTCTATATTTTAATTGTGATGGCAGTTCCATGAGTGTAGCTGTCAAAACCCATCAAACTCTATTCTATAGCCAATGGATCCTTTAAATGAATGCATTTTTCTTTTGTGAATGGTACTTCAATAAAGTTTAAAAAGAAAAAAATTTATAAAAGGAATATAAATTAAATCACATGGATACACAGATTTGTGTATTTATACACAAATGTGTGTTTTTGTGGAAAACAAAATTCCTACATACTCTATGTATATGGCCAAATAGTTACAATTTTACTAGAAAATAAGCAATATATTTCAAATCTTTGAACAATGTAGTATTTTTAGTTAAAAGTTCCCAGTAATTTTTCCAATTCTTCCTATAAGAAAGTATATAAACTAGAGATGGAATACTTTTGGTATGAATATACTATAAATGAACATGATTTTTAGAAAAATGAAATTAATCAGCAGGGTTTTTCTTCCCACTGTTAGATAGCTTGACTTCCATTATATCATTATTATTATCTAATTTGTTACAGTAGTCCAAAGCATTCATTATCTGTGTTTGAATTATAATCATTTTTAAAAGCGGTCAGGGCATTTGTACCACTAATAAAGTCAGTGAAATGTTAAACTTATGGAGAAAACATCCTCATTTTATTTTTAAAGCAAACTGCTGAGGAAATTAAAACTGTTCATCTTGTAAGAATGCAAAATCTCAGCTCTTAAAATGGATGTTTAGCAATTAGAGAACATACAGCAGCCCCTCTGGGAGGGCTTTGGTGGCCATGTGCCAATAATTAGCTTTCCTCATACAGTAGCATGTATTAGAATCAACTGGAAGGTTTGTTAAAACTCAGATGGCCAGGCCCCACGCCCAGAGTTTTCCATTCAGGTCTGGGGTGGGGCGTATTTACACTTCAACAAGTTCCCAGGAAAGCTGATACTGCTGGTCTATGGACCACGCTTTGAGAACAGGAGTTGCCACAGACGAAGAGCAAAGAAACTAGAGTTGACAGAGGATGAGTAAAGCTTTGCCACAAGTCATGGGGGAAGGAATGATGTCCTTGTCAATGCAAGTCATTAGCTAATCACTAAGGCAGGGCCTGGGAGGGACCAGGAAGCATTTTTACTAAGTAGTAGCATTTGAGCTGTACCTTACGAGACTGGTAAAGATGGGGGGAAGTGTACATCGGTGAAGGAGACACTGGGGGCAAAGGAATAGCCTTAGGAAGTACAGAAGGGAACAATGGAGGATCTGATCAAAGGGAAGGCAGGGGTAGATGAGATGGGAGGGCGGTGTTAGCTTATAGGGAATAGACCTCTACACGGCTGTGGAGGGCGTGCTGCTTTGTGGAGTGACAAGTTCCATCTTCTGCATCACACAGCCCTACATGGTTTTATGGGGGCTTTTTCTTTCCATTACTGGGCCATCGCCCATGCTGGTCCTCTAATGAAAAGGCCCTTCTCACCATCCTTCACTCTGTCACTCAAACTCAATCTTCACTTCAAAGACCAGTAAAGCCCTATTTCATCCTGTGTTTCTCTCTAAAGACCAAATTCACCTTGAACTGTCCCACCTGTGATCTACACCTTGCTAGGCATTGCCCTTTTCTCTAAGTTAAATGTATTTGACATCTCTGCAACCAATCAGAAAACTCTCTCAGGACAAGGAATATATCATCCCATAATGTCCAGTTTGGTGCCAGCTGCATAATAAGGATTGAAAAAAAAAAAAGACTTTACTGCTTGATTGGCAGGTTACTAATACATAATCAACAATTGTTGTTGAGGGTTTATTTATTATATTGGTATACAGGCAGTTCCAGAACCTGCAGCATCCAGCATCCCCTGGGAATGTGTTAGGAAGGCCCAGACCCAGGCCCTGCCCCAGACCTGGGGCCAGAAATCTGTTTTAAAACAAGCCTCTCAGGTGATTCTGATACATGATCAAGTTTACAAACCACTGCTTTCTACAAAGCTTCAATTCCAAATAAGTTCAGGCAGCTGATAGGGGTCTGTAGATAACACGGTGATCATTTTATCACTATTTTTAATGATAAAAATAATTTAAACAGGAATAAAAAATGCTTGGAAGACAAAGCAAGAATAGGAAAACTTTACAGAGCCAACACTGTGCTTGGTGCAAAATAAATACCTCCGAAATCCTTTATTCGTGTCAGAGTGGGCCATCACAGGGCCTCTGTACTTTTTTTTTTGTGGAGACACTGTGGTGCTCAAGCTGTTCTCAAACTCCTGGGCTCAAGTGATACTCCAGCCTTGGCCTTCCAAAGTGCTGGGATTGGACTCTGTGCTCTCTGAAAAATCAGTCAATTATTAAGTCAGTGCCATGAGAAGAAAAGTCACTTTGAAGCACACTTTCTGGTAGTGAGACCTCCTGGAACATCCTCACAGAGAGATGGCTGTGTGACCTGAAGTCTGATATTCCCAACAACGAAACACACGAGTGTTCCCAAAAATACGAGTCTCCCAAGGCTGTTTCTCAATCTAAGCTGATGATTGTCACAGGCCAGATGCAATGCCTCTGAGGGGACTCTCTAAGGCAGGGAGGCAAGCAGCTCCTGAAGATCCTAACTCAATCCAGTGGCATAATCCCAAGTGCCCAGAAGAAGAGATGAACTGCAAAGCCTCAACCACTTCTCCATAAACACTGTCTCTCAGCTGGACTTCTGACACGAAACAGCAGCAACCCCGAGATTCTAATTCCTGATTTATTCCTGCATCATATCCCTTTTAACTGAGTGATTGTGAAGCTACAGTGTAAGTAGAGGGGCTTCCTGAGCAACCATTTGCCTAAGAAAGATCTGCTGAAAGAATTATTCTTTCGCAACAGGGAAGAGTTATTCTGTTTCCACACCTCAAGTCATAATCTTAAAATGACCTTTAATTAAGATTGGCCACAAATTAGCAGGTTTGCTTTTATTATTTGCTCTACTGAAAAAAAAATTTAAATTTGAGGACTCAGTATGCACACTGAGATTGTACTTACAAATACATACCAAATGTGCAACCTAAAAAGATAAGGAGCTTGTAACTCATCTCTAACAGGTTCTGCTATTTAACTGATTTGCATGATGGGAGAGTAGGCAAATAAAACAGAATTTTATTTCTGTTTTATTTGATGTTATTTTTTTAAAATTGTTTTTCAAGAAAACTTAAATATCACAAGTATTATTTAAGCCCCTAAATCTCAGGCCCAGGAGCAAAAAAATCCACAGTATTTTTCTGCCACAGAAATTATCCTGGAAAAAAAGAAATCAGGCAGTCTATTGTTTTAGTCAGGCATCAGCAAACTTTTTGTTTAAAAGTTTTAAAGAGGGCCAGGCGTGGTGGCTCATGCCTATAATCCTAGCACTTTGGGAGGCCAAGGTGGGAGGATAGGTTGAGCTCAGGAGTTCGAGACCAGCCTGGGCAACACAGGGAGACACCCCCCCCACCCCACCACCATCTCTACAAAAAAAATCAAAGAAATTAGCTGGGTATGGTGGCATGTGCCTGTGGTCCCGTTACTCAGGAGGCTAGGGTGAGAGGATTGCTTGGGCCCAGATTAAGGTTGCAGTGAGCTGTGATTGTGCCACTGCACTCCAGCCTGGGTGACAGCATGAAACTCTGTTTCAAAAAAAGAAAAGGTTTTAAGGAAAACTCTGTGGGCCCTATGGTCTCTGTGCAAATTACTCAACACAACCATTACAGCAGGAAAGCATCCCTAGACAATATGTAAACTAACGAGAGTGGCTGTGTTTCTGTAAAATTTTATTTACAAAAACAGGTAGCTTCTAAATTTGGTTCATGAGCTAAGTTTAAGGACCCCTGGTTTGGGGAGTTCTATAATTTTCCTGCTGCCTAGGGGAAAAGCTTACAATAACACCCAAGAGTAATCTATTTAAAAAAGCAAAGTTACCTAAATTAGAAAACTCCTTCTTCACTCATCACCTCGTCCCTTGTTAGAAATGCATCCCTGCATTTCATTTTGCTTCCAGACTGATCTTTCCGAACAGTCACTCCCTGCTCAAAATCCTTTAAATGTTCCCTGTTCTGTGTTATCTAAAATCTAAGCTTCTTAGTATGACATTTAAGGGACTCCCTCCACAGCAAGTCCCCAGCCTCCTCCTGCATGCTGTTCCTGCACTACTTTGCACACACAGCGTGCTCGCTCCTCCAAGCACTTCTGCCTGCTGCAAGCACTGCTAATTACCTGCCCAGTATCCTGCTCCTCTTCTTCCTAACAGAATCCCCATAATGTTGGGGAAGACAATAGACTCACATAAAAAAGCCTATATTTCCTAGCCTACTGTGTAAATAGGGGTGGCCAATGGGACATCGAAAGTCATTGGCTGGAAAATGACTTATTTTTTAAAGAAAATATTTTCTCTTAAATTTAAGGAAAAACAATCTTTAAACAGAATATGCTGGATATATTTTTATTTTCAATATATTATGACGTTTTGACATCTTAAAAAAATCATTTCTAGCTGGGAAGAGACTGCCCCCCTCACCCCCAATACCTTGGCCAATTCTTAGAGATGGCAAAGGGTCCAGCACCAGCATGCCCCTGATCTGCAAACTAACCAACCCAGAGCTCTGCCCCCTCTATCTGGCCTGTACACCCCAGAAGAAGATATTCCTCTACCTAAATCATCCCAGGGCCAGGTACCAGGCAACTAGAGAACATGCCCATAGCTTAGAGCCCCTCAGATTACTCAAACTAGCAAACCCTAAACTGTTCACCCAGTTTTTCCTGGCCCTTCCTACATAAACCCCAATAAAGGCTCTGGTCTAAACCTTGTGTCTTCTGTCTTCTGCTTCCTGACTATCTGGTATCGTTCCCATGTAGTCCTGTCTGGCGGGCCTCACCTCTTGTCTCTAAGGGCAAGTGATTACAATATACTTTTATTTTCCTGTCTCCTGGCCACTTCTGCCTGCCATCACATAAAAAAAAAAATAGAAAATATGGGGTTTACTCAGATGGTAGTTGCCCTTTTGCTCTTCTCTGCTTTTTTCTTACTCCCGTTCTTTAAATCTTCTTTCTGGAACTACAGCACGATGGTTGGAGCTACTAGGGCCACCTTGTGGCCTTGAAGTGACCTTGATGATAGAAGTCGTGACCTAAGGATGGCAAAACAAAAACAAAGAAGAAACTGGCTCTTTGATGACATTGAGTCAATTAAGTCAGTCCTGGGCTACCTTGGAATTTCATGTCATGTGAGAGAAAAATGAAATCCTTCCTAGTTTAGGTGACTGTTATTTCAGGTCTCTAACCAGTTAGCCAAATATAATCTCCAGCTGATAGGACGGCCCTGTGTTTCCCTCATGCTAGTCAATCTCTTGAGGATGCCTTTCTTCCCTCTACCTTCCATTTCTCCACTTTCCAAAATGCTACTCGGTCTTCAAATTGTGGCACAAATGCCACCTCCTCTTGAATTATCTCCTCCTTCTGCAGCTACTCAATACTTTGCTTTTCTGCTGGGCAACAACAGCACAAGAGCTCAATAATAGAACTACTATCCACCAGCCATGAGATTCTAAGCACATCATTAACCTTTCCAAGGCTGACTTCTTCATCTGCAAGACGGGGGTGGAGAAAATTCTGATTCATATTGTTATTGAGATAAATGAAATATAGTACATGAAACAGTGTAATACCTGACACATAACTAAGTCCTCAATAAATGCCTCTAAGGGTTATTATTATTATTATTGCCATTGAACTTGTATCTCAGTTCATTGATTTTAGGTCTGTCTATCTCCCTGATAGCATAAAAGTACATGACAATGATTCATTCTCCACATGTTCCCCTAGCATTACAGGTTAGGTGGATTGATAAACAAATGAATAAATGGCGGGATTGTACTAACCAGTAAAATAATGGCCAGGAAGGTATAATACACTTGCCAAAGGACTTTCTTTAGGCAAAAGAAAAATTAGAAAGCAAACTTGACAACAACGTATGAACATATTCCCAGTAATAGCACAAATGTTGTTTTGTCTGCTTACAGAGGCTTTTGTCACTTGCAAGTTGGTGGAAGTGATGACACACTTATGCAACCTAAGCAAGCTCCTTGTGCAACAGAAGGGAAAGTATGCAAATCCATATTTCATCGGGTAGTAGTAGCCACTGTGAGAAATAGGCATCTCTGTTGTGTGCTTGGAATGGAACAAGAGACAATGTGCAATTAAAAGGCTAGTGCAGCAGGGAAAGATCACACATTTCTGAAGGAAAATAAATGAAATGCACCACATTTGCACAAAACATATGAGAACCACACAGAGAACAGGATCTCTTTCTTCCCTTCCACCTACCTCAGCCCAGCTCACCCATAGCACAGAATCCATACCCCAACGTTTTGAAACTAAAATGAAAAACATCAATAGAGAAGCCCAACTTAAGATGTTTAAACCCCTCTGAGTTCACTACTCTGTGCCATCTTACTGATATTCATCAGCCACAGCTCAAGGTCTTCCACATTTGTCTCTAGTGTGGTACCGTTCACAAATATCACCAGTGTCTGGCAAGGAGAAACCCCAACCACAGTTCTGTGGCTCCCTGTTTGACTATGTCCCCCAGCCATAACTCAGCCCAAATGAGGGGAGGCAGCCTCAGCTGCTGATGCTGGACAAGACCCTTGAATTGAACAGAGCATCTTTGTCACTAGCTGATATGGTTTGGCTGCATCCTCAACCAAATCTCATCTTAAATTGTAGTTCCCATAATCCCCACATGTCATGGGAGGGACCCAGTGGCAGTTAATTGAAGCATCAGGGCAGTTACCCCCATGCTGTTCTCATGGTAGTGAGTTCTCACAGCATCTGAGGGTTTTATAAGGGGCTTTCCCTGCTTGCCATTTCTTGCTGCCGCCATGTGAAAAAGGATGTTTGCTTCTCCTTCAGTATGATTCTAAGTTTGCTGAGGTCCTCCCAGCCGTGATGCACTGTGAGTCAACTAAACCTCTTTCCTTTATAAATTATCCAGTGTTGGGTATGTCTTTATTAGCAGCATGAGAACAGACTAATACACAAGCTTTCTTGCCCTTCCCAGATCAGACATCAGGAAGTTTTTCAGACTTTCTCATTTTAGAGATCCCTCATAATATCACACAGAACTGGGTCTCCACTGGGAACATCTAGTTCTAAACTATGTATTGTCTGAAAAGTTGTAATCCCAATTCAATATGATGCCCTTCTGGGTTTCAGAGTAATGGACAAAAAACGATCATATTTCATGTTTTAGTGTTGGCCACTCTATAATCTTATATATTACATAAATAAGGCAAATGTGATAAACTTGTGCTCTTGTCTCAATTCTGGAATAAATCTGAAATGCTCACTTTCAATCCAGGATCCTGTATGTTAATGTAGCAAAAATGTAATTATGTCTTTTCTAGAGCCTGTCCCTTTTTTCTCATTTAAATAAACATCAATTCAACTATCAAAAATAAGCAGCAATTCAAATATTTACTGGAGTCTTTCAAAAAATATCCAAAGGAACCCAATTCCAATACAATATTTAAAAACTTCTGCTTCGCTGTTTCTCTCTCTTTCAAACTTCTCTGGAATGGCCTAGGCTGCTCTTGCTGTTCTCTCTGAGCTGCCTCAAATATTCTCAGCCACTTTGCTTCCCTCCTCCTGCATTCTGGATTAATTATTTCCTCATACTAGTTTTACTCCTTTCTAGCATAAAATCTTAGTGGCCTATGCTTCCTTTGTCAGTACTTTCCGACAATATTGTAATTATCAACACAAATTTCTAGGATTCAAGAAGCCAGAAAGGCCGTATGTAGTCCTGTATTTAAAATTTGTCATCCTTGTTACATGAAGCATCTAAACTATATGTACAATATAAGCCCCATGGAAAACATGCTCTTCAAAATAGCAGGGAAGGTATACCATATTTTTTTTTAAACTAAACCATTTTAAAATATATTTGTAAATCGGAAAAGTAACCTATGAGTTATCTATTTCATTCTAATGGATCAATGGGCATTTGTAACACTCACAGAGACACACAAGAGAACATCTGTTCTTTGATGAGCTTGCCTCTCATTTACATGCTATCTTGAGTTTTTGAGGATTCAGGTTTACTCTCTTAGCTTTTTATTTTACTTATGATTATGGATTTCACAACACTCAATATTTTTACTTTATGAAAGCTGTGCTTTTTATCTCAGTGCTTAATGATGCCAACTTTGCATATTCGAATTTTTTAAACGGTATCTAATAAGAGCAGAAACACCTGGAAAAGGTATGGCTGTTTGCCAAGGTTCCCACCTGCATTAAATCATTTGTTAATATACATAATTGCCAATGATGTACTTTAAAATCATTTTCCCTCCAATTGCCATGGCTCTGTTGAAGCAATGACTAGTGAAGAAAAACTCTAAAATCCTCACCTGGCTTTGAGAAAAAAGACACAATTCACAGACTCAGCTCTCCCGAAAAACTCTAAAATCCTCACCTGGCTTTGGGAAAAAAGACACAATTCACAGACTCAGCTCTCCCATCTACCATGTCCCATGCCCAAGTAATAATTACCAAATGACGTTCCTTCTCAAGCAAGGTCTTTCCCTTTTGGAAATGCTAGGATTATTCAAAATTATATAATAACGAGACTAGGATGTTGATTATTCACTCAATGCATGGCCTGGGTACCTTATTTTCTCTCTCCATATCTTGAGGGACATTCTTGCAAAGGAATTTTTCAACAGATCCTAGAAGAAGAAATGTATCACTTAAGCCTAACAGAGGAAACCAAAGAGTGACATATCCCTCTAGTCCAATGAGAAAATATCCCTGCTACCCCAAGGAAGCTGTAAGTAATCACATTCAATTCAAAGAAAGGAAAATCTATCCTGGGAAGTTGTGACAAGTCTGCAGATTTTAAACTTTCAATCGTTGAGAAAATCAATTTGCTAACAAAGACACCAGAAAAGATCATGGCCTTTCAGCAAACAGAGGACATCTTAGTTTGATTGTATTTTCCTATTACAGAGTGATAAACTGGCAGGCACCAATTACAATCCCCTAAGGAATAGCCTCTTCCACTTCATAGCTACCCCTTTATAATTTCTTGACAGACTAAGAAGAAAAGAATGCTAGGTGATGAAAACAAGAAAACCACTGGATGGATTCTCTCATTTCATCTGACAGTTGTAAGGCATATATTGGTCAGAATGTTTGGGTATCATTTTTTAAACATAGTCTATAGAAAAGAACCACATGGTCTGTGATTACTTATATCAAGACTACAAGCCCTCTTCCACACCCATCCTTGGAGAAAATGGAAGTTCATGATGCTTAAAAGCCTTTACTTTGACCATTCTTTTTATTTGAGGAATTACCAACTTCAAAGTATCAAATTGCTATTTACTTCCTCTCACCTCCCTCACCCCTGTCAAAAACTATTTTGTTTACAGTGACTTGAATGAAAACATTATTTAGAGATATTAACGTTAGGGAAAGTTGGATGAGTGGTATACAGGAACTCTCTGTAGTATTTTTGCAACTTTTCTGGAAATATAAATTATTTCAAAATAAATATTTTAAGTTAGATATATGGCCAAGAGGCATATGAAAAAGCTCAACAGAGAGCTTCAGATGATCATTAGAGAAATGCAGATCAAAACCACAATGAGATACCATCTCATACCAGTCAGAATCGCCATTATCGACATCAAAAAACAGATGCTGGTGAGATTGTGGAGAAAAGAAAGTGCTTACACACTGTTGGTGGGAGGTAAATTAGTTCAACCATTGTGGAAAGCAGTGCTGCGATTCCTCAAAGACCTAAAAACAGAACTACTTTTCAATCCAGCAATCCCACTACTGGCTATATACTCAAAGGGATATAAATCATTCTGTCATAAAGACACATGTATGCGTATGTTCATTGCAGCACTATTCACAATAGCAAAGATATGGAATCAACCTAAATACCCATCAATGGTAGACTGGATAAAGAAAATATGGTACATATGTACCATGGAATACTATGCAGCCATATAAATGAAATAAGATTATGTCCTTTGCAGGAATATGTATGCTGCTATAGGTCATTATCCTTAACAAATTAACACACGAACAGAAAACTAAATACCATATGTTCTCACTTGTAAGTGAGAGCTAAATGATGAGATCATGTGGACACAAAAAGGCATACAACAGACCCTGTGGCCCACCAGACAGTGAAGGGTGGAAGGAGAGAGGGGAGCAGAAAAAATAACTATTGAGAACTAGGCTTAGTACCTGGGTGATAAAATAGTCTATGCAACAAACCCCCATGACACAAGTTTACCTATTAACAAACCTGCACATGTACCCTTGAACCTAAAATAAATGTTAAAAATATTCCATTCAAATACTACCTTCACCAGAAATAAAAAAATGACAAAAGTGATCAAGACTGCTCACTATATCACAAGTGAGGAAAGCTAATTACTCTAGATTGACTGAAGCAACGAAGAGGGCAAGTTCATGCTAATATGCAACTGATGTTTTATTACTATTTCTTACAAAAATGCTTTTATTGTTGAAAGCCCATGAGAATGTGTGTTGGCCAGTGTGCCCAGGATTCTAGTGAAAAACAGATTATAAGCTCCAGCAGTTAAAGGAATACATCCACTTCTATACTAGACCTCCTAGAGGTTTGAAGTACAGAATGGATGTGTTTGTGTGCACAACTGTTGGGATACTTTGCCTCTGTGAACAAAGTGCAACAGGACTAGTGGCCAACAACAGGAAATGGGATAGAGCACCATCAGACTGAGTTCCCCACTCCTTCCTAGCAGGCAGCAGCAGTGCCACGTCCCTGACCTACCTGTCCCAATATGCCATAACCAGCATCACACTCTTCACATAGTCCTACACTAGGGCAATCCTTCCCTGCAGTGAAAGATGAGAAAAATGAAGAATGGCTTCACATCCCTGTCTAAAGTATAACTATCTGCAGCTATGTAAAATCAGAGAAAAGAAAATTTAAGTACTGTGGACACTCACCCCATGGATATCTTTCCCCCAGTATCACTGTGACAAATAGAATTTTATGCAGAAAATTAGAATGCCAGTAACTCTGAGTACTTCAATGAGTTATAGAGACAAAATCCATCACTAGAGTAAGCAGAATTCAGATACTCTCCATAATTCGGATCAAATGAAACCGCATCTAACACAGCTCCTGGTATATAACAGGCAGAAAAAAAATGGTAGTTTTCTTCCTCTAAGTGGCCTCAAAAATAAGGCGATACATATTAATATCTAAATACATGCTTGTTTGTGGTATTGAATGTGGTAACTGACACTAGTAGAATCACATATATCTTCGAAAATAAGGACAGAGAATGTAAATTAGACAATAAAGGCTGAAGACCAATGAGCAGGGACCGAGGGTTATGGTATTTGCATAAACAGGTGGAACATCTAGAATAAAGCCTGATAAAATCAAAGGCATTTTATATGGGGTCTATTTGACTACATTGAATAATGTTTGAGGGTAAATAAGCTTAGGTGGACTACAAGTGAAAGAGCTTACGAATTCTTCACTTTTTGTAATAAACTTTTTCTTATGGAATAATTTGGATGTACAGGAAAACAGAAAAGGTAATACAGAGAGTTCTTGTATACCCCTCCCTTCATTTTGCCTGTTACCACCTTACACTACCACGGGATATTTGTCATTACTAAGAAACCAACGTTGGCAAATTCACACTACCTCCATCCTGTATTCAGATTTTAATAGTGTCTTTCCTAATGTCCTTTTCTTGCTTCAGGATCTTATCCAAGATATAACATTACCTTTAATCTTCATGCCTTCTTAGGCTCCTCTCATCAAGGACAGCTTCTCAGGCTTTTCTTGTTTTTTGTGACCTTGACTCTTTGAGGAGTAATGATCAGGTATTTTGTAGACTGTTCCTCAATTTGGGTTTGTCTAATGCTTTCCTCATGATTAGACTGGGGTTAGGTGTGGGAAGGAGAATACTACACAGGTGCCGTGCCCTTCCCCTACATGATGGGTAGAAGCTTTCAACACAACTTGTTGAATGTTAGCCTCAACACCTGGCCACCATAGTGTTTGCTAGGCTTCTCCCCTGGAACATCACTTTTTTTTTCTTACATACTCTAATAAGACATTAACTACAGCCCACACTCAAATCAGAAAGAACTAAGTTCTACCTTTTTATTACACATATTAATAATTAATACATTAAATATTTGGGATCCTTCTGTAGGGAAGATTTATCTCTTCTCCCCCATTTATTTAATCACTCATTCAGTCATTTGTATCAGGGTGGCCTCAGGGATATTTATTTTATATTTTCAGGTATAACCTAATATTATGTTTTTTTATTTTATGCTCAAATTGCTCCAGCTTTGGTCAGCTCTTTCAGGATTACTCCTGTGCCCCTCTGATATACCCCATTATTTTGCTGTTTGAACAATTCCTTACTTTCTGATACCACAGGAGGTTATAGGTCATTTTGTACATTCCTTGCCTCAGCTCTAGAATGGCCATCTCTCCAAGGAGACCTGGTTTATCAGAGAATAGTATTAGAAAACAAGACCTGTGCACTGAGTGCTACTCCTCATATTTTGTGCTCAGAGATCACACTACAACTGTCTGTGACAGACTTGGCCTTCCTCCAGAGCATGCCCTTGGGCTGCCAGCATCTTCATATTGAATTGAAGTCATGATGTGTCACAGGCAACCTCTATGCCTCTGGCTTCATGCATTTATGTGGCAGAACTTCAGCTCATGTAATTTTCCTGCCTTCTCTCACACCCATCACTCACCCATGGGAGGTAATGTGAATTATCTGCTTGGGGATTTTTAAAGAGGAAACTGAGTTTGTCCAACCCCTTCAGAGCTCTCTCTTTCCAATGTGCCTGACAGAAGAGCGGGGCAATGGTCAGTGGTCTGGCAGTCCAAAGGGTGTAGGGTATCTAATAAGCTGACAATCGGGTGGGAAAGTCAATCTCATTTACGGGTGGAGACCTAGGAGGCCCACTGTGGCCATGCTGCTAGGTCAACTAATCATTCAGTCATTTGTGTGTTCCTTATTCAACAAATGCTTACTTGCCTCTTCCACATGCCAGGCACTATTCTAGGCGCTAGCGATATAGCAATGGAAAAATAGACAAGCAAGAAACAGATTTCCTGCCCTCATGGAGCTTACATATCAGCAGGGAATACAGATAATAAGGAAACATAGATATTTTTGCATCTATCTATTTTTGCATCTATCTGAGTAATATAAAGAAGCAGGGCAGGTTGGCTGGGGAGAGCCAAAACAGAGGGCAGGGAGCACCTGCAGAGTGTGCCTGGGGAGAACAAAGGCAGTGAGGGCCGAATTCTGACAGCCACTGACTCTTAGGGACAATGGAAGCCATTAGATGACTTTGAACACAAGAATAATATACTTCCTCTCCTTTGTTTTTTTGGAATCAATCTGATTACCAGCCATATTCAAACAGCCTGCTTACATGAGCAGTAGGCAGTGGGACAGCAAAAGGCAAGGATGAAAGCAGGAGCCCAGCTGGGCGGCTCCTGGGATAATCTAGGCTAGAAAGAATGGCAGCTTGGACCCGTGGTGGCAGTGGACATAGCACATGAAAGAGAAGAATCCTCAAATTATTCCAAGGTGTTTCACCTGAGTTGGACTTCACCAAGATGGGAGAATGACAAGAGGAGCAGGCTGGAGTGGAAAGGATCAATTGGATCAAGTGGAATTGAACACGTTCAATTTGAAACATGTTCAGTGAGCAATGGAGAGGAAAGGGTTAATGTCAGGCCTGCAAAAACCTGGTCTCCCTAAGAAATGTTTCCTAAGAAACATCAGAGTTAAGATAAATGGAGGGTGTTTCTTCCACCCTTTGTTGAGTGGCTCTGAACCTGGGATGGGGGAGCTGTGGGTTGGCATGTAGGTCTTCGAACTGCAAATGACTTGAATAATATAAAACATTAATGAAAAAAAGGAACGATGGCTTCTCTGTTTCAAGGTGACCCCACAAACCCTGACTCCCATCCATAGCCGCTTTGTACACTCCAAGCGGGAGACAGGGCAGAAAGGGCTGGTATGTGGGTCACTGCTGGGCCCCTTGATAAGACGAAGATGCTGTGCTTGCTCTATCTCCTGCTGTGTGTCTTGCTGTGAAGCCATCTTATTTGTGAATCATGAGTCTGATGCTCACTAGAACCCATAGCCACAATGGCGCTGCTGCATAATAAAGCAGCTATTTTAATCTCTCCTTGTTTGACTGTCTGACTCCTTTCATTCTAGAACTGGGAAAGGAAGAGAACAGTATTAATTTATTAATCGCTGACTTCCTAAATTTCCCTACCTCAGTGGGAGTTTCCTTCAGGCTGTGATTTGTGCAAATTAGTTGTGGTTTTTTTTTGTTGTTGTTGTTGTTTTTTGTTTTTTGAAATGTAGTCTCACTCTGTCACCCAGGCTGGAGTGCAGTGGTGCAGTCTCAGCTCACTGCAACCTCCGCCTCCCAGGTTAAAGCGATTCTCCTGCCTCAGCCTCCTGAGTAGCTGGGACTACAGGTGCCCACCACCATGCCTGGCTAATTTTCGTATTTTTAGTATAGACAGGGTTTCACCATGTTGGCCAGGCTGGTCTCGAACTCCTGACTTCGTGATCCACCCGCTTCAACCTCCCAAAGTGGTGGGATTACAGGCATGAGCCACCTCTCCCAGCTGCAAATTATTCTTTATAGTAACTCAGAAGGCAAGAAGCTAACTGCAGACATGAAAACCCAGCACTGTCAGAATCACTAAATCTTTACCCAGCACTTGGAACCACAAAATGTCTCTAGTGCTGCTCCTTTAATAATGAACACATGGTTCCCTAAACAGAAATAAAGAGCTGTTCTTCTATGCTGGTGGTCACCAAAAACACTCAACAAAATGGCCCATGGCAGAGGCCAAGACAGACCACGGACAATGGTCCCATCCTCTCCCTGGAAGGCTGTGTTCTCAACAGGGGCAGAACAGTTCCTGCTCACAGGAGTCACTTTACCACTTCATGAAACATCTCCCCTATTATCACATCAATACAGGCCATGGAAACCACAGAAAGACTGATCTGCAGAGAGATTTTGCAGAGGTTCTGATGGGCATGCTGATCCCTCATCACACAGAGCTTTAATTCTAGACTTGAGCCAGACACACTCCCTCCTTCCTCAAATGTCAGTAAGGAGTAGGAGCATATTATAAAAGGTGATGCAGGTGCCATTCAACCATGGTTCTGTAGTAAGAAAACTTTAAAGTCAAGTTTTAAAAATTGCTCCTGAGACCACAGATGTCCTGAGTGCTCTTCCAAGAGTGAAGCTAACAATTGAGCACTTGGAGAGTCACGCTCTCAGCCCCCCTTCTTCACGCCTCCTTATCAGCTCCTCCTGGATTTTACATTTTAATTGGGGCTGGCACATGCAACTGTTCCCTTTTTGCTCCCTTTAGTCTGACAGATTAGGCCAGTTGGTTTATTAATGACTTGGCCACCTACCAACAGCATAAGCACCAGGATAAATCCCAGTGGCGGGTCTCTCCTCTGCTTCTGCTGAGCTTGGTCTTGAAATGCTTTGAGATCTACAGCAGTAAACAGGGAAACAATTTAATTGCTCAATGGTAGCATGGCTTTGCACTTGCCTATCAGAGAGAATCATCTTTTGGAAATGAATGTGTGCATCTCCTCAAGGCCATGACAAACTCACAAAATCTCATCTCTCTGGTCTGAGAAATATGCCTAGAACAGAATGACTTCTTGGACTATTTTATTTACTTCACTTAAGTGATCACAGCTCATCAGTCCTTTAATACATATCTGCAACATTAGGGACTTCCCAAATAATGTTTTCCTTGCTAAATTACCCTAAAACATATAATTTGGAAATAAGGAGGCACCTGAAAACTATGACTACATAAGATTTATGCTCAAAGGAAACAATCTACCATACAATTTAGGTAAAGACTATTCAACAGAATTTACCCCTTTCTTTTTACTGTCTAAAAAATGCAATGGCAGCAGTATTGTCCCCTTTACCATGCATAAGGAAACCTCTTTCCTTATGCATGATTCAGTGCCTTTCACCTCCACCATCCACATGTCCGTACACATGGATGGACCACCTGGCCAGCTGTCTGGATGGCAGACCCCAGGGAGCAGCCCCATTTTGTTAACCACTGGACTGATAAGGCAGCACCACACGGAGATAAGGAAGTCAATCAACGGGAGGACAAACAGCTTCAGGTTTCCTCCTAGCACTTAATGCGGGCTGTTCACCTCAGCCCAGCAACATTTCAGGCAGTCTGAGTCCTGCTTCATGGGCCTGAACAACAGAACTGCTTCCACTTTCAGCGACCACTCCACAGAGCACACTGCAGCCCCTGAGCAAGCAGAGATGCAAGAGACAAAGCCCGGAGAGATGAGAAAAGGAGGAAGACACCACTTTCTGTTCCCATGCAATTTAAAAACTTATAAATCGATGAAGGGGAGGGATAAATGTAGAGAAAACATTTACTATAGAAAAAAAATATAAATCTGGCTGGGTGCAGTGGCTCATGCCTGTAATCCCAGCACTTTGGGAGGCCGAGGTGGGCAGTTCACGAGGTCAGGAGATCGAGACCATTCTGGCCAACATGGTGAAATCCCATCTCTACTAAAAATACAAAAATTAGCTGGGCGTGGCGGCGGGCCCCTGTAGTCCCAGCCACTCAGGAGGCTGAGGCAGGAGAATCACTTGAACCCAGGAGGCGGAGATTGCAGTGAGCTGAGATTGCACCACTGCACTCCAACCTGACAACAGAGCAAGATTCCGTCTCAAAAAAAAAAAGAGAGAAAGAAAGAAATGCAAATCTTAAATATTTAGACAATGAAAGAAGCAAAAAGAAGTGCCACAAAACCACTCTGCCTATAGACTCATACAAGATGTGTCAACTCTCTAGTAACTATGCTAAGCAATGAATGCCTTCATCCCTAATTACTTTTGCTATTAATTGTAAATTCACAAAAGGTTTCCAAGACCTTCCGCAAGAGAAAAAAGATGCAATGCTTTTTCAAAGTTTGCCGGGATTTTTAGGTCAGGAAACAAACTGGTTTGCACATTTGGAAGGCGGAAGCTAAGAAGGTGACATTTCTCCTCACATATTTTGGAGGCATCTGGTCAGCCCTCATTTTTTTTTTGTTTTTTAAAAAAAGCACCCGACCTTTGAAAAGCTTGAAAGACAAAGTTAGCTTTATTTTCTGTTAGAGATCTGATATGAAGAGTTAAGTATTTTTAACAAAAGAATGTGCATCTGTAGCTATGGAATTGCTCACACCATGGCAGCCTGTTTGTAGCAGGAATTAACACAGCCAGCCTGCATGTTGAAACAGCATCATCCACTAGAGGCCAGAATGAGACTGTCATGTACAGGAAAATCAAACAGACTTAGGAAGCACCAGAGCATCAGGAAGCGACACCAATACTGTAGGCGACATGCTGGCAAAATGCATTTCTAAATCCTCTTGCACAGTTTCCTTCCACAGCTACATCAGTGGGTAAATGACATCTGTCAGCAAGAGGCTGACACTGTATTGAAGACTCAGAAACTGGAACAAAAGTGGACCATTCTTTCCTGAACTGAAGTTGAGAAGGAAGAAAAGGAGCAGGCAGGGCATGGGTGCTGGTGAGAGAGAGGTCAAGACACAAATGTCTATCTGATATAAGAGGCAGGAGAGGAGAGCAGAGAAATGGGCAGGAAAATGTCTCTGGAGTTCCTGGACTTGTAACTGGACAATGAGCTAGCTGCAGCCTTATGTATCAGCAGGGAACTGGTTAGAAACACACAACACAGGTCACGTCCAGTGGCTCACGCCTGTAATGCCAGCACTTTGGGAGGCTGAGGCCCAGCAGATCACCTAAGGTCGGAAGTTCAAGACCAGCCTGACCAATACGGAAAAATCGCATCTCTACTAAAATATACACACACACACACACACACACACACACACACACATATATATATATATACACACATATATATGTATATACACACATATATATGTAACGGGCCGTGGTGCACATGCCTGTAATCCCAGCTACTTGGGAGACTGAGGCAGGAGAATCGCTTGAACCCAAGAAGCAAAGGTTGCAGTGAGCCGAGATCACACCATTGCACTCCAGCCCGGGCAACAAGAGCAAAACTCCATCTCAAAAAAAAGAAATGTGCAGCACGGGCACATGATGCTACCACCTAAAAACTGAAGTAGACCTGTCTGTTGGTATGGAAAGACCTCTGAGACATGCTTAAGTAAGGAAGTGGTGGACAGTATGCTCTTTAACAATGACATCTATATGAATTTGTCAAGGATGCATATAAACGCATATGCACACACATGCACATAAAATCCTTCTAAAAAGATGCACAAACAAAAACAAGAAGCCTCCCAATTAGAGGCCTTGCACTTGCTGCTGGCCCTGCTCAGAAAGGTCCTTTCCCAGAACAACCTCACTGAGTTTTTTATTCATTTATTATCTCAGCGAGACACCTTGGCCACTGTATTTAAAAATCAGTGCCTCCAATACTATTGTCTCCCTTTGCTGCCTTATTTTGCTCAAAACACCTGTCATCATCTGGCACATTCTGTGGCTTATTTGCTCATGGGCTTTATTTTTTGTCTCACTCAACTGGGATGTAAGCTCCATGAAGAGGCGATTTTGTCTGTTGTGTTCATTGCTATATCCCCAGGGTCTAAACCGGTGTCAGCTCATAGCAGGGCCTCAGTGAGCATGTTGCATGAATTGGTTAAGTCATAGCCTATGTTGTTATTCCCTGAAGTGAGAACAGAGCTAGGAGTCACTCAGGTTACCAAGGAAATGATGCTGCTTTAAGGCTGCCAGTCTGCACATGATCTCCAGCTGACTTTGCTCCAAAGGTGAGTCCAAGCACTCAAGGGCATCTCCCTTCTTTTAGGTCATAGACCAGGATTTTGTACCTAAAGACTTTCAGTATCTGGAGTGGGTTTGACCAAAGTATCTAACAGAGAAATGCAGCTAGTGTAGACCTGTGAATGCAAGAGAGCTTTCCTTCTCCTGGAAAGGCCATCTACTCCAACCAATGATACAGATTTGGGAGAATACAGGAGAATCCTGGAGAAACTGGGGAAGAAGGACACCTGCCTAGCAAGTCAGACCAGGCTTCTCTACCCTGGCTGTTGATGGGAGAGCAGCAGTCATAGCCAAGCTGCCATGTGTCCCTGTCTGCAATGCAGTTCTCATCCACACAGTCTACCTCATTCAGCCTTAAGCCAAAAAGGTGCAGGAGAATGACAAGCAAAAGCCCATCCAGGAATCTTAGCAGCGGGGAAAGCATATCCTATCATCATATTTTGCTGAAATAATTTTGAATTACGTCTTGGATATAGAGGATGCCAGAGTTGGGATATTCTCTTTGCAGAAGCCTTGTTAATGGAGGAGACACTCCCAAATAGTAAGTGGATTCTGGGGCAACTACTTAACCAATCTAGCCCTATTTCAGAATTTTTAAAAAATATAATTGTGAGAAATGTTTTTGGAATGACACATGCCAATATAGCAGTTGGACTCAATGTAAATATTAATGGGACTTTTTCTGTTTCTCCACTCCTCACTATAAATTAGCTACTTGCCTGAGATCTAATTTTACTTAATATGTAGATAAGGAATAGTGCTTGGCATGATTCTACACTTGAAATATGTAGGTAAGGAAAACCGCTTGGCAGGATTTCACGCTTGGTTTGTTTTCTCTTCAGTCCTATTATTGAGTAGTTTAGCATTTTGTTTTAAATGTTTTAGCTCCCAAGGGCATGAATATATACAGTAATATCTCTCTTCCCAGATTATCAGACCTATGACTCCTTCAAGCACCCAGAAGCCAGCCCAGGACATAGATGAAAATGCTAATATAACACTGAATCATACAGATGATTTGAAAACATGGTGACTGATAAGTGGCTCATCCCAGACGACTGTGGGGTCAAATACATCCCCAGTCATGGCTCTCTGGGCAAGTGGCAGACCCTGCACTTATGAGGGCTCCCCTGTGCTGCTCCCTTCTAATACCCACAGATAAATCCTCCTTCCTTCCAAAAAAAAAAAAAACCACCCATCATAGAAACATGCACTTTCCTCCTTAAGCTCTCATTCAAAGCCTTATTAACTATTATTTAACACATAAGCTTCATAAGTATGTTTAATAAATTTCTAAATCCATGCAGATTGAAAAGAAAATTGGCTAAAAAAAAATGAGTCAAGCAGCTGCAATGACTCAGAGATGTAATAGACGATGATAACAAAATGGCAAACAGAACCATAAATAATGAATATTCATAATGTAAAACAATTGTCAAGCTAATATTTAACAACTAATAAACACTGCAATGATAGAAAGCTTTCCAATGTACTTTAAAAGGAATTTAAACAGAAATGGCATTAAAAGAAAGCAGTACTTTTTTTTTTTTTTTTTTGAGGTGGAGTCTCAACTCTGTAACCTCCACCTCCCAGGTTCAAGCAATTCTCCTGCCTCAGCCTCCCCAGTAGCTGGGATTACAGGCACCCACTACCACATCCAGCTAATTTTCTTTTTTTTTTTTTTTTTTTTTTTTTAGAGATGAGATTTTGCCATGTTGGATGTTCGCCAGGGTGATCTCAAACTCCTGACCTTAGGTGATTTGCTCACTTCGGCCTCCCAAAGTGCTAGGATTACAGGCATGAACCACCGTGCTCAGCTGAAAGCAGTACTTATATGTATAAATTACTAAGAGATTAGAATTTTTTTAAAAAACAGAATCTCACTCTGTCACCAGGCTGGAGTGCAACGGCACAATCTCAGCTCACTGCAACCTCTGACTCACTGGTTCAAGTGATTTTCCTGCCTCAGCCTCCCGAGGAGCTGGGATCAGGTGCCTGCCACCACGCCCAGCTAATTTTGTATCATTAGTAGAGAGAGGTTTCACCATGTTGGCCAGAATGGTCTCGATCTCCTGACTTCATGATCCACTGGCCTTGGCCTCCCAAAGTGCTGAGATTACAAGTTTGAGACACTGCGCCTGACCAAGAGATTAGATTTTAGTGTTCTCACCACAGAAAAGATAAGTTTGTGAGGTACTACATATGTTAAATAGCTTGATTTGGCCATACCACAGTATACATATATCAAAACATCATGTATACACCATAATATATATAATTTTTACTTGTCAATTAAAAATAAGTAAATGGAAAGCAGTGCTTAAAAGAAAGAGATGTACTTATTTATTCTTACATGGACCCAAGTCTTAATTCTTAAAGCTAGCAAAATGGAAGTTATTGTATATATGAAATCTATATGTATGGATATTATATGTCCCATATATGTGATCAATAGATGATAGGCAGCAATTCATTAAAAATTGTTGTGGCTTCCTACAAAATTTACATTTATTTTTACATTTATTATTTATTCAATAAACAAATATTGAGCACTTATGGTTCCAGTTCTTACTGAGCTAGACAGACTTGGTCCTGCCCTTATAGATTCTCCTTATATTCTTTTTTTTTTTTTTTTGAGATGGAGTCTCATTCTGTCACCCAAGCTGGATAGAGTGCAGTGACACGATCTCAGCTCACTGCAACCTCCACCTCCCAGGTTCACTTCCCAGGTTCAAGCAATTCTCCTGCCTCAGCCTCCCAAGTAGCTGGGATTACATATGCCCACCACAATACCTGGCTAATTTTTGTATTTTCAGTAGAGACAGGGTTTCACCATCAAGCCAGGCTGGTCTCAAACTCTTGACCTCAAATGATTCACCTGTCTCAGCTGCCCAAAGTGCTGGGATAACAGGCATGAGCCACCACACTTTGCCTATTTCATTACATTTTAGGAAAGTTCCTTGCAAGTGAAAAATAAGGTACCTTGAGAGAAAACACAGAAGTAGACCAGATCTGTTCTGAAGGTGGTAGAGTCGGGGGCTCCCTTGGGGTCCTAAATTTCAGATCTGAAGAGTGAGCATCACTTCAGTAAGTGAGGAGCTGGCCGTGGGTGGGCACTGTAGTCAGGGGAAAAGCAAATGCAAAGGCTCTGGGATGAGCAGGAGTGCATGATGCTAGTGAAACTAAGGGAGGCCCTACGGCTGGAGCAAGAGGGTGAGAGGCAGGGGTGGAAACACTCGGAGTGCAAAGCACGTGCTGATGTAAACGATCTTTATTCTACGGGCAGTGGCAGTTCACCGCAGAGTGACCTTCTAAGATGTCTGAAAAAATCATTTTGATGGCAGTATGGAGAACAGATCAAAGTGAGAGTCTGAGTATCTTATTGCTTAAGGGGTACAAGGTAGGAGATATCAAAGTCCTCTAGGGAGAGCTGATGGGAAGAAGGTGAGGATGAAGATGAACAGCTGTATTCAAAAACATTTAGGAGGTAAAAGTGGACAGGATTTAGAGACGGACCAAGTATGGAAGGTGAGGAAGAGGAAGCAGCAAGAGATGGCCTTGGTGTTCTGGCCTGGGCAGTCGGGAGCACGGTGCTGGCCACTAGATGGAGGACACCACACAGGCACAGGGATGCCACATGGGGTGAGGCCGGGACTGATCACTGTTGTTTCAACTTGCCAAGTTTGGAGTCCTGCGAAACATTCAAATGAGTCTGTCAATAAAGGTGTATGTATGTATCTGAAGTCCAGAGGCCACATCTGGGTTCAAGATATAAGGTTCAAGCCCTTCACTTACACTGGCTATGGGTCATAAGAACCTACAGGGACAATAGACTTCTATGCTAAACTCATCACTAGAGGGGGAAAAAAAAGGTTCCCAGGGAAAAATGCTTTTGATAAATTTTGTTTCAGAGAATTAGACCACTTACACTTTCCAAAGACATTGGATAAAATAAGAAAAATGGATTCCATGTCATAAAGCTCAAAAAAACCATACAAACATGTCATCTAATGGTACATGATGGTTGTAATCTAATATGAGAAAAAATTAGCATGCTTGGCACACATGGACTAAGTACATAATGAACATTCACTGATTTGACAATGCTGATACTGGTAACAATGATGACATGAGACTGATTTACAAATGGGATATAAACGTATGCTAAAAAGATCATATAGTTCTAGGATAAGTTGCTATGTACCAAATAGCCATATTGTTAATACTAGTTTTGCCAATTATAACTTACATGTGTATAGTACTTTATAATTCTCAAAGATCTTCCATATAGTGTATTTATATAATCTTCAAAATCATCCTTTAAAGCAGGTGAGACAAATATTACACCCATTTTACAGATGACAAAACTAAATCTCAAAGAGCTTAAGAAACTCAACCAAAGACACTCAGTTAAGCTGCCGGCAGGGCCATGATTCATCTGAATCTTTGACTTCATTTTCTTTATTCCAACATTGGTTAAAAGGATCCCAGAAGAAACACAAAATGAAATTGATAAAATATTTGGAGGAGTTTGCTTTAAGAAATATATCTATGGAAGACTGCCTGAGGTCAAATATAATATGAAAGATATAAAGGTTTTTTGCCATTTTGGAAGGAAAGCAAAGCAAAGAAATGGAGAAAAGTTGAGTACTGAATTGATAACACTGTGCAGAGTTGCTAGATGAAGCCTGAACAGATTTTCAGAGAAACAAGCCATACATTTTTCTGTTGCCCCACTAGTTTGAGTAGCGCTTCTATCACTTGCAGCTAAAATAATACCTAATAATAAAAGCAATGACATTGGACAATTCACTACATTCTCAACAAAATCCACACAACCTTCCTCTATGACTATGCTCGTGCTATTGCTACCAACTGGTATTCCTTTTCTCACCTGTTGAACTCCTAGCCATCCTTCAAACACCCCTACACTATGATGTGCAAAATGAGGCCTTTACTGATTCCACCAGGACAATCACTTCTCCCTCTTTTGCTCCCCAGGCACTTTATTTGCACTTCTCTTAAAGAACTTCATTCTCTGGACTAAGTGTCTCTTCTTCCCCTGGAACAGTAGACCTTCAATATATAATCAATTTTTACCAGACTGTACAGACTGGAATATTAACTGATTTCTCAGAAGATTGCCAATGTTGACACTTGGCTGTTTAAAATGTTAGTATTATATGACAAAGGAATGGTCACACCTTGGCTTCACCTCTCCAAGTGTAGTAGATGAACACACCGTATCAGGCATTTCCCAGGACTCCCTAGAGCTGGTCATTCTGAATATCATTTTCGGGGCAGTACAACATAAGCACCCTAAAAGTATGAAATAAAAAGTTGCAAATCCTTCACATTTCATATTAAGCACCTAGATTTTATTTTGCAGATATACTCTGTTAATTGCACTAATAAAAGGCATGTCCTTCCACCTTGCAAATCTCTTAAAATTATAAGCATATTTTAATAATCTGTATCTTCTATGATTTCAGCTGTTTCTCAAAATATCTTTGAAATGTTATATTTTACTACTATTCATAACAAATCATGTAACCTAGTTCCAAAATACAAGGAAAGCAAATTCAAATAGGAATTTTTTTCATAAAGATCTAGCAAACTGTTTTATATTCCTAATCTGGGTTTATTCTATGAAAGAAAAAGGAATTAATCTTTTTTTATCTACACAGCACTCAAATTGGAAGGCAAATTTCTATTTTCTAATGCTGGGTTATTAAAATATATTTCAGATGAAAGGCATAAAATGCTTATTTCCATACAAACTACAAGACAGCAAAATGAATAGAACCATCATGCTCATGGAAAATGCCAGTACCTCAGAGAGAGGGCAATCCAATCAGAAAAATGCTGTAGCTTTTCCTTCAGAATAACGATTTACTAAGATTACTTTTAATCAGCTAATGACTTTTGGCCTAACAAAATACAACAAATACTGGCACAGCATCTTACAGTATATACTGTATGCTAATAATTATACCCATTTGATGTTTATGGAAAATGAAGCCTAGAGGTCTTAATAACAGTGAGTACATAATGAAGCCAGAGGCCTGTATCTCATCGCCAGTGGCCATGTGACAGATTATACAAATGCCAACAAATTACTGCTCATGAGACTTTTTTGCTCAGCTCTAATTTCATACCATAGTTGCCTTCAGGTTTCCAGAAGCTGTTCATCTCCAGAGCTACCTCTTCAGCCCACCCTCCTCCTTGGGGATGGGCACTCCCCTCACCTTCCATGGCAGCCTTGCTACTGCTCCCATCTCTCCACTGTTGTGTCTTCCCTTCTAGGCCAACCCATTCAGATCTGCCTTTCTCTCCTGGAGATGTGATAACTGACTCTGATTCAGACAGTCTAAGTTCCTGGAAAGGTAAACAGGAGTTTACCTCTTCTGAAAAGAGACCCCTGATCTTGCTCAGCACATGCAAATAGCAGAAATAGGTCTCCAGTACACCAGTGCTATGCTCTGGTTTATGTGATGGGTCATTACTCCAAGAGAGGCTATCACAGACATCCTGGAATGGGAAGGATCCCTTCACACCAGTTGTGAAAAAGTCCCTGGAAGTGGGGTGAACTGAAGGCAGGTGCTTTTCCTTTTGCTCCTGAGTTATTTCCTTGGGTCTCCACTTGGGGTATCTGCACTGATCTTCTGTCCATCCTAGGTGGTGGCAACTGGTGAAACCAAGTGCTGCCCTGTATGTACCATGTACATCTGCAGTGGGTTCATGGAAGGTACCAGAGTCTAAAGGTACATGAAAGGTCACATTCTTCAGGGGGCCCTCTAACATATTCAGCAAGAGGGTACTTGAGGGGCCCAATAATTTTCAAGATGTACTAGATCAAACTGTCTTAGAGCTATCACAGGAGGGCTTTTTTTTTTTTTTTTTTTTGAGACAGAATCTTGCTCTGTAGCCCAGGCTAGAGAACAGTGGCATGATCTCAGCTCACTGCAACCTCCACCTCCCAGCATCAAGCAATTCTCCTGCCTCAGTTTCCTGAGTAGCTAGGATTACAAGTGTGTACCACCACACTTGGCTAATTTTTATATTTTTAGTAGAGATGGTTTCACCATGTTGGCCAGGCTGGTCTCAAACTCCTGACCTTGTGATCCATCCACCTCAGCCTCCCAAAGTGCTAGGATTAGAGGCATGAGCCACTGCACCTGGCAAAGGGCTGCTTTTAACAAAACTCTGTACACAGAGTCTCTCTTTCTCTCCTTGTAGTGGCATGTCTCTACTGGAAATAAGAGCTCGGAGTCACAAAGAAAACAAGCATTCAAATAAAGGATTTCTCAGCAAGGCTAACTTACTTCTGCAGAAGGGTGCTGCTCATTCTGGTCACTGTGAGAGCACATCGAACAAAGGAGGGAAGGGTTTTTATCCTTAGTCAGTCCCTTCTACTGTGTCTGGTACCCACTGGGTGGGGTCATCCCACACAATCTAAGCTGATCCCGATTGCAACTTCAAATGGATTAGGGGTTGGAGCTACAGCAGCAGGAAGAGCAATTTCAGAACTAAGAGCACCAAATAAGGAACAGATGTGGGTTACAGACTGGGAAGGAATGTAGTTTACAGATTGGGAACAGATGTGGGTTGCAGATTGGGAAAGGCTGGAAGGTTGTTTACCGTAACTAGGGGCAAGGAGACAAGGAAGTCAGGCTTTGAAAATAGAGGACAAGCAGAATTTTTGAAAAGGAACTCTCTGTTTCCAACATCTCCATTTATTTTTATTGTTAATATCAGTCTTGGGGGTACCTAAAGTGAACCCTGTATTGTCTGATTTGTTTCTCCCTCTATTGGAGCTGTTGCAGGGGGGTGTACATTGACTTAGGCAGTCTCTGGATGGTGTCATCACCTCTGCATTTGTCAACCTGACATCCTGCTATGGCACCCTTGGGTGTCCCCACAGGCTTTACTCTGAACTCTGCCCTGACATCCTCCTCCACAGTGTCTTTCCAGGAGAGGAAACATCACTTTCCAGCATGGTGATTTTTGGCACCAGTGTGCTATCCCTTGTGGGACATAAGGAAATTCCTGGAAACTCTGCATTTCCTGCCTAGAACACCCCTTCTGAGAGTTCCCTTCCCTCCCCCAGATTAATCTAAAAGTTCCTCCTCTGAGCTGTCTGTGGATTCCAGAAGTAACCATTTCTGGATGGGATCTGCCCAGTCTCCTCTAAAATTTTATTATCTACATAAGTGTGTCTGAGTTGTGGCTGAACCCCAGTCTCTCAGGAAACATCTCATCCTCACTGGGGTTCTGAATATGTCTATGTCCTACTCTGTCTTATTTTTGTTGAGCAGAATCTTCCTGCTTAAGACTGTTAGCAGGGGGCATGGCAGCTCTTCCCTCCCTATCTACAGTTAGTTTAAAAAAAAAAAAAACTATAGTTTTTTTTTTTTTTTTTCTTTTAGACGGAGTTTTGCTGTTGTTGTCCAGGCTAGAGTGCAATGCTGCTATCTTGGCTCACAAGCTCCACCTCACGAGTTCAAGCAGTTCTCCCCCCTCAGCCTCCCGAGTAGCTGGGAATACAGCCAGGTGCCACCACGCCCGGCTAATTGTATATTTTTAGTAGAGACGGGGTTTCTCCATGTTGGTCAGGCTGGTCTCAAACTCCCAACCTCAGGTGATCTACCCACCTCGGCCTCCCAAAGTGCTGGCATTCCTAACTAGTTTCTTGCCACCCACAAGACTGATAGCCAAGAAAATCCTTCAGGAAAGAATTTGAGAATTCCGAAGACAAGGCGATTTCTGACAAGTTATTCTGGGAGCTTAAAGAGAAGCTATGAATATCCATTTCGGTACTGGACTGGTCTCTGAGCAGAGTGGGAGGATCAGATGATCTCAGATAAGCCTTTTTCTTACTTCCTAGAGCATTTGAATTTTGGCAAAGGTTAGACCAAGGGAAGTCCTACAGAAGTTTTGGGACTTTTCAACGTGTGCTCTTCAGGAGAACTGGAGGAGAACTTCTGGACCCAATTTATAACATGACTCACTTTCTGTGTCTCAGGGACCAAGGCATCAGCCAACATATGGAGATGCCACTCAGTCGGGCAGCAATTTCTCTTGGGGCCCCACTGGGCTCTTTGGTCCCAGTATTGTTCTGCTTCTCCAGGAGTCACTTTGGACACTTCAAGGAGCAAAAGTTTCTTTCTGTTTGTTAAATAATAAGGTAATGCCTGAGGGCCTCTCAGCCCAAAGGTCTGATGTTCTGTGGGGTTCCCTTGGGTGTCTTGGGAAGCCATCAACACTGATTGGCTGCCATTTAAGGAAGAATCACCCTTGAGAATCACAATGCTTTCATAATAAGTCACAGGCTTGGCTCATAAGAGCTTTAGGCCATGGGACTGAGGCATATCTGCTTCATTCTGTGGAGAATGTACAGTCTGTGGGGGAGGTAATGGGTTCATCTGCAATATGTTTAAAAAGAGACATTTTTTAAACACATGATGCTTCAGGCAGAAGCAACAGCATCTGTAAAGGCTTCCAGATTTTGGCCAGAAGAAACTGGCCCAGGCCAAGGGCTGCAGACCCTTGCAGGTTGAAAGAGTCACAGTTGCTCCAAGTCATTGGAGAATTCTTATGTGAGCCAAAAAGTCTGAATAATAAACAAATAACACTGTAATTCATAAAATACATATTCATATGCAAATGACATCGGCACTCAGAGAAGCCTTTTGACATTGTGTATTTTCTTAATCTTTATACTAAGAGTATAATGACAAAAAGTGTAATGACTGTCATGTCACTTTTGGAGAAAAAACTTCAAGATGAAACCATGACCTTATATTTAAAAAGTCATGTTCCATGTTGGCCTAGACTTAGCCTATACTCTTCCCCCTTCCCTGACCCGTTTAGTGTTCCCAGGCTGCATTTGACTCTATGCCCAATAGGAAATCAACCTCATAAATAAATGCATGTTTAGGTGTTGCTAAATGAAAAGAAGTTATAATCTTACACACATAATGCTGATACTAAATAACACTAAATAGACACTTTCTCTGAAACATGTATTTATGCACTTTGACAAATAATTCCTGAAGACACCATGTCTGTTCTGGAAGTAATAGATATTTGCATCATGGAATTTTCCAGAAGAAAAGGAGCCATCTAGCTTAGAAGGCAAAGGAGTGATTATAAATGACAAAGAAATCCTTTCTAGCCCAGTGGCTTTCGCAATGCATTCTGCAGGGCTCTGCATTTGCAAGGAAAATCAGAGATCATGACAGAGGGGGCTTGGAAGAGGCCAAGGGGACTGCAGGATTTGGAATTTCTCACGCATTTCAACTAGAACAACTCCAGTACATTTTAAATGGTAAGACTTCCTTTAAGGAAAGGATTCAACTGCCAAGAGAAAGCATTTGAAACCTTCTATACGATATTCTTACTTTGCAGATGAGGGGACTGAGGCTTAGAATAATTAAATGACTTCTTCAAGGTCAGCCTGGTTGAGAACAACAGGGCCATACATGACAAGGGCCCTGACTCCACTGCACCACAGTAGTGGGACATACTCAGTCTGGCAGCACACCTGCAATCCCTCATGTAGTATCACTTACCATCTCTGACTATTCCAGCTTACCTTGAATGACACCTTCTACCAACGATGCCACTTAGTGTCTGTACATTGCTTAGTAACTATCATGTATTGCTTCTTTACTCATGCTTATTATATTGGTCATTTAATTTTTATTTCTTGAGTTACCTAACTTTTTACAAAAATATTTACTTTGAAACAACTCAAATTTACAAAAAAGTTGCAGGTATAGTATAAATAGGGTAACCAACCATCCCTATTTGCCTGGGACTGAGGGGTTTCCCCTGACAAACTGAGACTATCCCAGGTAAACAAGGATGGTCAGTCACCCCAAGCAAAAAATCATTTTATCCCCTTGAGAGTAAATTGCCAACGTAATAGTCCATCATCCCTGAATAATTTAGTGTAGATTGTCTACAAACAAGGACATTATTTTTCATATTCTACAATACAGCCTGCAAAACAAGGAAAGTAACATTGACACATTATGACCATCTTATCCTCAGATTCCACTCAATATTCATCAATTGTTCCAGTAATGTCTTTTCTAGCAAAGGATTCAGTTCCAATTCACACATTGCATTTAGTTGTTATTTCTCTTTATTCTCCTTCAATCTGGACAGAGCCTCAGTCTTTCCTTGATTTAATGATGTATCTAATTTTTAAGGTAGCCACATCTAGTCTCTCTGATTTAGGACACATATAGTAGGTTATGGGATTTTTTCTTTTACATTTTTAGAGCACCATGAACATTCTGAACCTTGTAGAATGTGCTTCTTAATAACTGATCGACAAACATGAAGTCAATCAGACTCCATAACTGAAGGTAGCCATGATTCCACTGAGATATTGAACTGGTTGTTTTCAGCAACAACTTGAACTCCCAAAAAGTCTGGTTTTCACACTCTAGCAAAGTCAAAGAATGAGAAGACTCTTTATTCTTTAGTTATTATTTGAAGGCAAAAACATTTCATTCTAGGCTGGCCCCAATCAATATTCTCAGCAGACTGGACTAACTCATCAAGGAGTGAGATATTGGGACTGTGGAAACTGGTCCAAAGACCATTCATGGTCTCAACTTTTTACTCTTTTCAACTTTTTACCCTAGATTAATAGGAGCGGGGAAAGGGTAGCATGAATAAAAAGCTCCATTAGGGAAAAAGAAAATTAAGCTAAATTCAAAGAACTAAGTGTGAGCATAGAAGCCAGGTCCTGGGTGAGTTTCACTCTGAACCTCTGGACTGTACCACTGGACAAGTTTCTAAAATTCTCTGTGCCTCCCTTTCCTCTCTACAAAATGGAGATAGTAATAGACAGTAACTCTTTGGGTTACTGTGAATAGTAAAGCAACACCCCCCTCCCCATCCCTACTCACCCAGCATATCAACCAGTTTCCTGAGATGTGCAGATTTCCATTTGGCCTCCAGCCAGCTTAAATAGCCAAACTGTCCTCAAGAAAGCACCCTGAATGTGAGGTCCTCCAGAGTCTTAGGAATCCATTATACCACTCCAAAAATAAAAGCCCACAGACCCTGGGGGTAGGAGCTGATTAGCTGAAACATGTTGATCAAGCTACCTGAAGCACCTTTGAGGTATGCCCAGGCCTCAGGGTTGTCAAGCAGAAAAACCAGCACCTCCAGCCAGGTGTGTCTCTCATAAAGAAAGCTGATTGGAACAGTTCTTCTGCTTCTGAGTGGCAAGCTCACCCCAGATGCTTCTGAGAGCATAGCCCTTGCATTCCCACTAGGCCATCTGAGGACCTGGCCTCCCGCATGTGGATTCAGCTGAAGCAGCAGTTCTTGGAGGGAAAGGTAAGAATGGACAATCAAGAAAGGGACAGAGGCCGGGCGGTGGCTCGTGCCTGTAATCCCAGCACTTTGGGAGGCTGAGGCAGGCGGATCACGAGGTCAGGAGTTCAAGACCAGCCTGGCCAACATGGTGAAACCCCGTCTCTACTGAAAAATACAAAAATTAGCTGGGCATGGTGACTCGTGCCTGTAATCCCATCTACTTGGTGTCTGGTGAAGGACCCTTGGGCCCCCTCTTACCCCCACCCAGGCCCCAGCCACATGGAAAGTATCTAACTTCCCCATGTGGAGAGCCCCTCTTCCCTTGCATGGAAAGTCTCTTATCCCACCCCGCCTAGCGTCCCGGCTCAGCACAAACAACCCCGGCTGACGCCACTCCAGCTACCTTCCGCCCAGCAACCACCTAACCAATCACCACCCGCCCCATCAGCTCCCGACAGGCTTCCCGCCCGGGACCTAACCAATCACCACCCGCCCCATC
>PVKP010018203.1:0-44683 GCA_004027715.1 Plecturocebus donacophilus | reverse complement strand
TCCTTCCTTTCTTCCTTCCCTCCCTCCCTCCCTCCTTCCTTCCTTCCTTTCAACAGAGTCTCACTCTGTTGCCCAGGCTGGAGTGCAATGGTGCAATCTTGGCCCACTACAACCTCCATCTCCTGGGTTCAAGCAATTCTCCTGTCTCAGCCTCCCTAGTAGCTGGGTCTACAGGTGCGTGCCACCACGCCTGGCTAGTTTTTCTTTTTTTTGGTACTTTAGTAGAGATGAGGTTTCACCATATTGGCCACGATGGTCCCAATCTCCTGACCTTGTGATCTGCGCAACTTGGCCTCCCAAAGTGCTGGGATTATAGGCGTGAGCCACCACACCCAGCCAAATTTTTCATTATACAAATTAGGACATTAAACAATAGAAGTTAAGCTACATATCCATTCACATGTCTAATAAATGGAGGGATCAAATTTTGAAACCAAGCAAGTTCTGAAGCTCTATGATGTGCTCCCTGATTCTAGATTTATCATGCGCCTTCATACAGGATTATGTTTTCACTGGAATTGAATCTAAATAAGAATATATTGCAAGCCCAAGAAGCCCAAGAATGTTTTCCCCAAGACCTACAACATTTTACATGGGGGAAATGACATTACAGAAATATCTGTAAGTCTTTCCCAACTTTCTAATTCTAGGATTCTTGAGTCATGCATTATGGAACATCTGGATGACTCCACATGCTGACGGGTATCCATAAACACCTTTTAATTACCTTGTGAAGATCACAGCTGTAGCATACCAATGCAGCAGAGGAATGGTGTATGTAAGATCAGTTGTTATTTTTGGTTCAGCCTTTTACATCATCATCTGCACAAAATAAAGAAATAGAAAATGACTATGAAAACCCATTACATCATCCATCAAAGAAATTTGTATGATTGATGTCATCTTCAAAGAACCCTCTTCAAGCACAAGGTTGCCATAGAGATTACATCCTCCAAACAACCACTTCTCAGCTACTGCTGTCAAGAGCTGTTATTTTGGATTTATCCTATTTGAGGGTCTTGGTCGGAATCCAAAGAACCACTGAGAACGATTATTCTCTTGTGGAAGAACTTAGAATTGCCTTACTTGGCACATTTTAAATTCAAGTCTGTAAAAGCTGCTCCCCTGTTAATTATAGCACAACTAATAGATTATAATTTTTCTATTTAACTGTCCCTCAGGAGCCAGATGATGTGATTGGAAGAAAAGGGCAACACAATACCACAATGAAGTTATAGCTACAGTTGTATTGATCCACAGCTGATATAATGAACACAACCCATATATGTAAAAGGAAACATTTTAAGGAAATATATATATTTTTAAACTTAGCTCATGAGTTCCAATTTCTGCTCCTTAACAGGATAACTAATATCATCCTTTTTTGGAGTTTCTTAATTCAGTTGAGTGACTTTTTGGGTAAATTCAGGATTGTGATCCCAGGTTCAGTTCAATTCAAAGCTCCATCGCAGGCTTTCCTTACTTTCCCTTGATCCCTATCCTAAATTCTCAAGAATGGAGCAGGAGGGGCAGAGACAGAGACTTCTCAAGCAAGAAGAGGGCCACTGCTTCCTGAGTGGCCACGCGCTGATGTTCCGAAGGTGTGATTCAGTTCTCACTCTTATCAGCTTCATGGTATAGACAGTGGTATTCAGTAGCTCCTCTGCCTCTGCCTGGCTGCACTGAGAAAGTATTTCCATTTCCACACAGCACTCTCCACCGAGCTTATCCTCCTCAGACACTTTCAGCTGTGGAACCAGCCAGCAATACCCTCCACATTGGCTTGGGGGGATGGGGAGACCTCCCCTCTCCTGATCACGTGACATCCCAGGCCTGTGACTCAAGCCTTTTTGTCAACTAATCTACATGTATCTCTTTAGCAAGCAGGCAGTACTGAATTTCTCCCATGCCACTTGTGGGTTGTGATACTGGAAGTGTTCCTAGACATCCCATGCTTCTCTCTCTCCTCTACTCTCCACCACGTGGCAGAGGCCCAGTACACATCTGCTGGGCAATCTCTCATCATACTCCATCTGTGAAGAAAAAATTACCAGCCTCCTCCTCTACCCCACTGATCCTCCCAACTTTAAGGGGATGTGTGGTTCTCAACTGCCTTTCGGCCCTGGGAATCTCATCTTCCAAAACTCTCCTCCTTCTTATGAATAAACGTTTTGCCCTCTACGTCAGAGTTATGTGTGTATGCTTCATCTGGCACAAGGAGTGGCAGGAAGTGAAGAGAGAGAAGAGAGGAAAAGTATTAGGAAAACCCAGCTCTCCTGGTTTGTCGTATCCTTTTTACTTTTTTCCAAGAATCTGGAAAAAAAATCTGTAAATTTAGAAATTAAGCAGTGTGTTTAAAAGAAACACAGTGTTTGATTCTTGAAGTTATTAGACTGTGCAAACTAAAGTTCTTGTGTAGGAATGACTCTTCTACACTTCCAATGCTTCCTTCCATGTGGAGGGAGTTCTACTAATGTAACATTCCTGGATTCTCTCCCACTCTCTCATCTACTGCTCCATTGCTCCCTGGGGAAGAGTAGAGATGTTCTTGGTAACCTTAGAATGAATATAGTAGGCTGGGCGTGGTGGCTCACGCCTGTAATCCCAGCACTTTGGGAGGCTGAGGTGGGCAGATCACGAGGTCGAGATTGAGACCATCTTGGCCAACATGATGAAACCCCAGCTCTACTAAAAATACAAAAATTAGCTGGGCATGGTGGCATATGCCTGTAGTCCCAGCTACTCGGGAGGCTGAGGCAGGAGAATCACTTGAACCCAGGAGGTGGAGGCTACAGTGAGCCGAGATCATGCCACTGCACTGCAGCGTGGCAACAGAGTGACACTCTGTCTCAAAAGAAAAAAGAAAAAGAAAAAAAAGGGTAAAGTAGACAAACTCAGTTCACCATATTCATCTTTTCTCTTCCTGGGAGGCAGCCTGCCTGTAGAGAACATGGGTTTTTGTTTGTTTTCTGCTTGCTCCCAGAGGGGAGACTGGTGTTCCAAAACGGTCGGTACCAGGATGGAGACACCTGCTTTAATTCTGGACTCAGTATCGCTAAGTCTGTTTTCCCAAAGATGTTACTCATTGCCTATCATATCAGCTTTGTTGGTAACAAAGATGATTTTTGCTGTCTTATCTGTCTTATTCTTACTTGTTAATTGATTCAGTCTTTGGCCAGAGGAGAAAGTTACTGTTTGTTCTAATTTTTGTAAATATTTTATGTATCATCCTTTCATAAGATTAATGTTCTCTCTAACTCTGTCTCGTCTCTCTCAAAACTAACCAAGAATGTGAAGACTTCAGGTCAAATTCTGGGTGTCCCACATGCAAATAATGTAACCCTAGACAGCTTATTTAGTCTCTAGGGTTTAGTTTTATCACCTGTAAAGTGAAGATGTTAAGATGTCCTCCAAGAGATTATTGAGGAGATTCACTAAGACCATGTATAAAAATTGATCTCAATTGCTGCCCCTTCCCTTACTGTTGGCAGTTTTAGGTTGTGCTAAAAAATTGGATAACTTACATCTCATTTTCAGGTTTTAATTTTTAAAAGTGCTCTGATATAGAACTATTTCTTCTTCAAATCACCACATTCAGTGACGTGCAAAATCAGATACCCATATACAAGTACTTTCAGTGTCTAGGATGCTTCTTCTAAAAACTATTTATAACTTGATAGATTTCTACGGGCATCCAATTCAGGAGCTTTTGTTTCT
The DNA here is from genome assembly GCA_004027715.1 of Plecturocebus donacophilus. Lineage (NCBI taxonomy): Eukaryota > Metazoa > Chordata > Mammalia > Primates > Pitheciidae > Plecturocebus > Plecturocebus donacophilus. The sequence continues at coordinate 40,966 of PVKP010018203.1, read as the reverse complement.
TTACTGAGGTATTTCCTCATTTTAAAAGGCTGGGATGTGGGTTGATAATGTTTCAACATCATATGTCTCAGCCAGAAACCAGGAAAGAAATAAATGAATAAGTTGTCTGGGGACTCTATCCAAATTCTTACTGGTTTTTGGAAACCTGAATATCTTTCCTTCTCAGTCTGAAGCACAGTCTAAAGACTGTGAGTATGGGAGAAAAATATCGCTAAACAGTTTGGATCACTGTGAACTAAAATAGTGTGTATATGTGCTGAGCAAGGCTATTCTCTGACTTATGCTAATGGGGAGGGGCCCATAAATCTCTTTCCTAATAGACAAGCATAAATTAATCACTGGGACAAGAAAAAAGTTACTAAAGTGATATGAATGAGAGGAAACTCGGAAGAAACAAAGAAAATTTATTGTTGAGAAATTCTTTATAACTTTAGATAGGCCATTGGATGCTGTGTAAGTTACCTAATTTTCTTCAGAAAAAGTACTCAGATGGCCTCAAGGGTTCTTTAGCAGTCAGGCTAGACTGGGCAATGAGTTTTATCTGGGCAACAGTTCCATTTCTGCTTTAAGGACACATACTAAACAGAAGTAGCTTACTTTAATTTTATGTATTTATTTTTATGCAAGTAATCTGAGTTAAGAAATTTAAATAGGAAGTAGAAAACAAGACCAGTCATCATTTTCATTGTCATCATCGTCCCACTTTCCCATGATAACTACTGTTTATACTTTGTTCATTTTGCTACTGACTTTTCTTCCATTTGTGTATCTACATATGCAAATCCGCACATGTATTTATAATAAACACACAAAATGAAATTACTTCTATAGCTACCAAAGTAGAATCATAAACGTATTCTTATGTAGCCTGTTTTTTTATTTAATATTTTAAATATCATTTCATTCAGGTTTATATTACTTTGTTGACTACTTTATTTCCTTTCTAGAATGTACCATAATTTTTTGACAGTCTGTAACTAATGATATTGTTTTTAATTTTAGCTAGAATTAAGACTACTGAGTTGAACATCCTTTTATATACAACTTTGCATAAATACTTGTCTAATTCGTTATTTGATTTACATTCCTAGAATTGGAATTGATGGGTGGAAGGGAATGCATATTTTATAGCTTCTCATACCTGTTGCCAAATTGTCCTCTAAAGAGATTGTACTAATTAATATTTTTAACAGCAGTATTTGAGAGCAGCCATTTCCACAAATTCTTTGCCAAAACTGGATTTTCTTCTCATTTTTATACTTGAAAATCCGATACATCCATTGACAAAAATATCCTTTAAAAAAAAGTCAGATAGTAACCTCTACAATCTAAACTCCTTGATCATAGGGTTCTACAAACTGTCCCATAAGAATGGTTTTGGGACAAAGAAAAAAATAAATTTGCAAATTTGTCTACAAATCTCTTATACTAGTTGTATCTCTTTAAAGAAATTATTTTGTGAGAACTTTCCAGCAATTCTGTTTTAGAATGCAAAGATATTCTGAATTTTGTCTACTAATCCAAATACTAGTTCTGCATGTTAAAGGAAAGCAAAATAAAGCCAATGTATTGAAGCATTTTACATTCCACATTGTGACTGCTAGAAAGTAGCTTATATATTTGAATACCACTTGCAAAATTTGTGACTGGAATTAAATTAGTCATGAATTCATTATCTCAGTATTGTGGATACAGATTTGGACTGATAATTAGGAGATCTATTTCTCTATATCATTGATTCAAATAATAAAATTGTAATTTAAATTCAAACAATTTAAGTAGACTGGAAGTCCAATTAAGAGGCAGTAATTATTAATCTGGTACCAAGATACTGTCAATATAATTGTGACTTTGACCTACTCATGTATGTAACAGATTTATAGTTATATGATATGGTTAAAGAAGAAAATATTTGAAACCTATTTTTTCTACAAGTAAAAAAAGGTGTCAAACATCTGCAGGTATCTGTGTATAGTGTAAAATACAATGTGTAATCTTATGAAAACAAGCAATATGATAGTTAACATTTGGAACACATACATCTGTAATTTCTATGCCACAATATTCTAACATCATTATGCCTTTTAAACATTTTAATCTTTTATTAAACCACTTCAGTAAAATAATATGTTTTTACCTTCAAACTCGCTGCAATACATGGTAGAATCTTACAAAGACAGCCATAATAAAATATCATACTCATTTATTCTCCATTTTTTTCAAAAAGTTTTAATAATATAAATGACCTCAAGTAACCATAGCAGAAATATACAAGGGAGAGGCTGGAAGCAGGCATATGCTATGCTGGGAACTCCTGCTGAGCTACTGTGATCAGTCAGCTTAGAATTTGGAAAGCAGTCATGCAGTTCCTGCTTGCAAGTCCACGTGTGAGAACAGAAATCATTAGTTTCCATTTGCAAACTGCATAAGGAATCTACTCTCTGACTCTTGTGGTTTAAAGGCAAACACACAATGGTGATGTAGTGACCTGCCAGCTAGCTTACATTTTTTCATTTATCAAATCATTAGTCCTAGTTATGGAGAGAGGTTGGACCGTTTGGCCACTTAGGTCATTCAGTTTCCCATCCGTGCTTCTCCTGACTCCTACAAAGCCATCCCCTTCCTCCTCTAACGATTGCCCGGTTCTCTAAATGCCTGGCTTGTTGGCATCTGGCTGTGCCCATTAGTTCCCATGCCTAATGGATCCTTGTTCATTTGATTTGGGATGACCCCACTAAACTTGAATGTTAGAGAAATTTCTGTATTTGGAACCATTGCTAAAGTGTGTAGAGAACGATCAGAAATGGGTCTGTTAAGGATAATAAATCACCCAAAATCACTCTTGATCTTATTTCTGGGCATTGTTTCACTGTCCTCACTGGCTATAAAGTGAGGCTTTTCATTACTGCCCCTTTTTTTTTGTGTTAGATTGATAATTAAAACAATCTCAGTTGTCCACATCTTCCTGTACTACCCCTTTTGCAATGAGACTTTGGACTTCCTTTCTTCAAGTAGTGGAATCTATTTCTCCACTTCTTGGATCTGGCCAGCTAGTTAGTGCCTTTCTGTGACTAACACAAAGTGAAGGAAGTAAAGGTTTACCACTTCCAAGCCTAGGCCTTGAGTGTCTTTGCCCACCTTTGCTTCTTCTTTTGGAATTCTGCCATATCAACGTGGTCCAAGCCAGACGCTGCAACATGAAAGACATACAGAATAGAGATGAATTTTCCCAGATGTAGCCATCCAGTCTAGCTACCTAACCACTGATCTGGTGGCTAAAAGCAGATGCATGAGTGAGCCTTAATGAGACCAGAAGTACCACTGAGCTGAACCAAGTCCAGATTGCTAAACTTCAGAATCCTGAATTCTATTTTTAGTCACATCGTAGTAAAAGCTAACTAGTATATTTGTCCATGCTTAAAGCGCCTCTTAATTTTCAAATAATAAGGAAGAGTAAATGCAAGTGAAAAGGTCTCAGCAAAAGTTACAAACTCAGATGTCTCCGTGAGCCATGAAAGTTATAAAATTGAGTAAAATAGCCAAGTGTAAAAAAATTCACTAGCCTTATTAGTTTTCATATTGCTAATTTTTTATACAAGTGTTTTGTTACAGAAGGTTTTAAACAGATACGAAGTAAAACCACGTAGTATAATAGACTTTCACCCAGCCTCAACGACCACTAACCATGTGCCATTTTTGTGTCACCTATAGTTCAACCCATTCCCAAACCCATATATTTTTTAGTTCTTTATTTAAATGAGGTCATTCGAAGTCACAAATCGTAACTGTACATTTTTGACTAATAAATGTATCCATATAACCTTCATATCTTTAAAAAAATAGAATATTTTCTTAAATGAAAGTTGCCAGGAAATTAAAAAAAAAAGAAGGAAATATAATAATTTCATCATAGAAAATTCTCTCATGTTCTTCCCCAGGAAAATGTTTTCTCTCCCAGTAGCTTTCTCTATATTTACTTTCTTCATCAAGGTTCATTTTGCCTGAAATCATACAATATCTGTTATTTTATGTTCAACTGTCTCATTCAACACAATATTTTTGGGATTCATCTACGGTGTCTGCTTCAGTAGTGTGTTTCTTGTATTGTTAAGTAGAATTCTGTTGCGTGAATGTTGGGCTATTATGACTAAGGAGCTAAGAACATTCTCAAACAAATACTTTTTTATATTTAATGCAATGCATTTATTAACATATAAGTGACACCTCCTTACATTTTTAGTGGCTGTTCTAGAAATCATATGTATTTCTAATACTTTATACTCTATTTACAGTTAATATTGTACTATTTTAGTAAGTATAAAATATAAAAGCCTTACTACAGAACAATTCTATTTGCCTCCTTCTATTTTTTGTGCTGCTCTCATACATTTTATATTTACACATAATAAGTCCCACAATACTGTGTTAGAATTTTTGCTTTAACTAGTCATAGGTCTTTTAAAGAAATTATTAGGAAAAAAGGTATTAATGAATATGTGAGGGAAAGTATTTTGATGCTACACCAATATACTGTTTATCCTTTAAATTTAACCCACAATTTGTATTTCCTTTTTAAAAAATAATTTCAACTTTTAATTTAGATTCAGGGGAGTGCATGTGCAGGCTTTTTACATTGGTATATTGCATGATGCTGAGGTTTGGAATATGAGTGATCTTGTCATCCAGGTAGTGAGCACTATACCCAATAGTCAGTTTTTCAACCCATACCCTACCTCCCTCCCTTCCTTCTCTAGTAAGGACCATAGTATAAGGCTACAGCCATTTGACCTTTGACAAAAGCAACAAAAATAAGCAATGAGGAAAGGACTTCCTACTCAATAAATGATGTTAGAGTAGTTGGCTAGCCATGTGTGGAAGAATAAAATGGGAGCCTTTCATGTAACCATACACAAAATTAATGCAAGATGGCTTAAAGATTTAAATGTAAGAAATCAAAACTATAAGAATGCTAGAAGACGCTGGGTGCGGTGTGGTGGCTCATGCCTGTAATCCTAGCACTTTGGGAGGCCGAGGTGGGCGGATCACAAGGTCAAGAGATGGAGACCATACTGGCCAACATGGTGAAAACCCATCTCTACTAAAAACTACAAAAATTAGCTGGGCGTGGTGGCGTGCACCTGTAGTCCCAGCTACTCAAGAGGCTGAGGCAGGAGAATTGCCTGAACCACGAGGTGGAGGTTGCAGTGAGCCAAGACTGGGCCACTGCACTCCAGCCTGGTGCCTGGCAACAGAGCAAGATTCTGTCTCAAAAAAGAATCCTAGAAGAAAACCTAGGAAACACCATTCTGGACATCAGCCTTGGGAAAGAATGTTTGACTAAGTCCTTGTCAAAAGCAATTACAACAAAAACAAAAATTGACAAAAGAGAACTAATTAAGCTAAAGAGTTTTTGCACAGCAAAATAAACTATCAAAAGAGTAAACAGACAACCTATGATATGAGAGATAATTTTTGCAAACCATGCACCTGGCAAAGGTCTAGTAACCAGAATCTATAAGGAACTTACAAGCAAAAACCATTAACCCTATTAAAAAGTAGGCACAATACATGAACAGACCTTCTCCCAAGAAGAATCCAATGGGCCAACAAGCATGAAAAAATGTTCAACATCATTAATCATCAGAAAAATGTAAATCAAAATCACAAGGAAATATTATCTCACATCAGTCAGTATGGCTATTATTAAAAAGTAAAAAAATAACAGATATTGGCAGGGTTGTTGAAAAAACGAAATGCTTACATACTGTTGGTGGGAATGTAAATTAGTTCAGCCACTGTGGAAAGGAGATTGGAGATTTCTCAAATAACTTAAAACAGAACTACCATTTGACCCAGCAATCCCATTTCTGGGAATATACCCAAAGGAATATAAATAGTTCTACCAAAATGAGGCATGCACTTGTATGTTCATCACAGCACTATTCACAATAGCAAAGACACGGAATCAACTAAGATGCTCACCAACAATGAACTGGATAAAGAAAACATAGCACATACTCATGATGGAATGCTATGTTGCCATAAAAAAGAATAAAAACATGTCTTCTGCAGCATCATGGATGCAGCTGGAGGCCATTGTCCTAAATGAATTAATGCAGGAACAAAAAACTACATACTGCATATTCTCATTTATAATTGGGAGCTAAACACTGGTACTCATGAGCATAAAAATGGCAATATTTTTCACTTTTGATCAAAATAGTTGGATCAGATTGATTTTCAAGTTATTTTTATAAATTGTTATTTGTTTATATTTTATTGTATATATATTTTTTTTGAAAGAAAGAAAAAGAAAAGAAGAAGGAAAGAGCGAAAGAAAGAAAAAAGAGAATGAAAGAGAGAAAGAAAGAGGAAGAGAAGGAGGGAGAGAGAACGGGATTCTTGTTCTCAGTATCACATTACACCTATTTAAAAAGTTACCACATGATTGGAAGTAAATCACTCTTCAGCAATTGCATAGCATCTCAGAGGTTTAAATAAAATATTGATTGGCTGCTTGTTTGTTATTTTCATTCCTTATTCCTTCCTGTCTCCATTGTTAAGCACAATTATTGGCATAAAAGAGGTTTTTAATACCCATTTTTAGACTGCATTTATTGTATATTTCTAAGGTGTACAAAATGAGTTTGTTAACAACATGACATTTTGACATGCATATACATAATAAAATTATTACTACAGGCATGCATATTAACATACTCATCACTTCACATGGCTACATTTTCATGGGAAGGGCATCTCACATCTACTCTTTTAGTAATTTTTCAGGATAAAATGTTACTAACTACAGTCCTCTTGCTGTACATGAGATATTTAGACTTGTTTGCTCTATCTAACTGCAATTTTGTATCCCTTGAGCTACATCTCCTCATTTCTGCCCCATCCCTGCCCCTAGAAATGTCTCAAAAAAAAAGGAAAAAAAAGGAATCCTAGAAAAAAACCCTTATTCCACTCCCTGTTTGTATGTATTTGACTTACTTTAGATTCCACATGTAAGTGGGATCATGCACTATTTCTTTTTGTGTCTGGCTAATTTTACCTACCATAATATCTCCAGGTTCATCCATGTTGTTGCAAATGGCAGGTTTTCCTTTTATGGCTGAATAATATTGCATTGTGTGTGTGTATATATATGTACACATACACACACACACATACATGCAGACATACAAACATGGTTTATTCATCTGTCAACAGACAGAGGTTGTTTCCATAACTTAGCTCTAGTGAATAATATTGCCGTGAACATGGGAGTGCAGATCTCTTTGACATACTGATTTCATTTCCTTTTGATATACCCAGCAGAGGGACTGCTGGCTGGATAATTTGGTAGTTCTATTTTTGACATTTTGAGGAGCTCCTATACCATTTTCCATTATAGATCTTCCAGTTTGCATTCCTATCAAGAGTTTGCAATGTTCCTTTTATTCCATATAATCTTTAATGCTTATTATCTCTTATCTTCTTGCTAATGGCCATCCTAACAGGTGTGAGATGTTACCTCATAGTAGTTCTGATTAGCACTTCCTCTGAAAATTAGTGATATCGAGCACCTTTTCTTATACCTGTTGATCATTTTTGTGTTTCCTTTAGAAAAGTGTCTCTTCAGGTCCTTTGCCCATTTTTTAAATCAGGTTATTTGTTTTTGTTTGCCTGTCTGTTATGGAGTTGTGTGAGTTCCTTATGCTTTTTGGATATTAACCCCTTATTTGATATATAATTTACAAATATTTTCTCTCAATTTGTAGGCCGCATTTTTATTTTGTTAATCATTTCCTTTGCTGTTCAGAAGCTTCTGATTTGATGTAGTCTCACTCCTTTATTTTTGCTTCTGTTGTCTGACTTTCTTAGCCTGTTTAGTGTTGCTATGAAGGACTACTCGAGACTGGGAAATTTATAAAGGAAAAAGATTTATTTGGCTCACAATTCTGATATCTGAAAAAGTTTTAAGATTGAGCATCTGTTGAGAGTCTCAGGCTGCTTCCACTCATAGAGGAGAGTGAAGGGGAGCTAGCGTGTACAAAGATCACATGGAAAGATGGGAAGCAAGCACAGGGGGAGGTGCCAGGCTCTTTTTAACAACCATCTCTAGCAGGAACTAATACAGTGAGAACTCACTAACTCCCAAGGGAGAACATTAATCTATTCATGATGGACCTGCCCCCATGAACTAAACACCTTCCACTAGGCCTCACTTCCAACATGGGGGACCAAATTTCAACATAAGCTTTGGAGAAGACAAACATATAAACTGTAGTACTGATCTTCTATGTGCTAGGTTAAAAAAATAAAGGGAAAAAAAATCATTGCCAAGGCCACTGTTAAGGAGTTTTTCCCCTAGGTTTTCTTCTAGAAATTTTATATTAAATATGATCAGCTGTTATGTTTAGATCTTTAATCCACTTTGATATTTGTATATAAAGTAAGATAAGGGTCCAGTTTTATTTTTTTCCATGTGAATATCGAATTTTCCCAACACGACTTTTTGAAGTTACTATACTTTTCCCATTGTGTCTTCTTAGTGACTTTATCAAAATTTAGTTGACTGTCTATGTTTGTGTTCATTTATGACCTCTAATTTGTTCTGTTTGCCAATGTGTATGTTTTTATGCCAGTACCATGCTGTTTTGATTACTATAACTTTGTAATATAGTTTCAAACCAGAAAGTGTGATGCCTAGAGGTTTGTTGTATTTTCTGAAGATTGCTTTAGCTATTTGGGGTCTTTTGTGGTCCTACACAGATTTTTAAATTTTTTTCTATTTCAGTGTAAAATGTCATTAGAATATTGATAGGAATTACATTAAATCTGTATATTGCTTTGGATAATGTGAACATTTTAACAAAATTAATTCTTTCAATCAACAAACATGAGATGTCTTCCCATTTATTTGTGTCTCAATTACTTTCATAAGTGTTCTCATTCAAGTTTTCAGTCTACAGATGTTTTACTTCCTTAGCTAAATGTACTCCTGAGTATTTTATTCTTTTTGATGTTATCATAAGTTGAATTTTTAAATTTCTTTTCAGATTGATTGTTATTGGTATAAAGAAATCCAACTGGTTTTGTATATTGATTTTGTTTTGAAATACTTTACCGATTTCATTTACTAGTTCTAACAGATTTTTGTGTGAAGTCTTTAGGGTTTTCTACATATAAAGTCATGCCATCTTCAAAGAGGAATAATTTTTCTTCTTCCTTTCTAACTTGTATGCCTTTACTTCTATAGTCTAAGAAAATCAACAGAGTAAATTTTGTGATAAATACCAACTGACACTTAGATTTACTGTTGTGGAGACAATAAAGAAGAATGGGGACTTTGGTGTGCTGAATAATCCACATTCTGTCTAAGGCTGAGATAGTAGCTACTTGGTTACAGGCATTAGAAGCTGTGCAGGAGTGCAGGCTTGGTGTTGCCAGAATTGTACTTGTTAAAGAAAAACTAAAAGCCTGCACTTTTATGATTAAATGTCTTTATTTTTTACTGCTGGATTACTTTGTAAAGAACATATGTGGACCTGTGTGAGACACATGTACTACCAAATTATAATTTCTAAGCCACAGTAATGAAGGTTTGTGGTGGGAATGTGTCTCTGATTGATGGAGAGATGAATTAGTGAAAGGTAAAGGTTAATTTTAGAAAAGAACTTGCATACTTATTCCCGAGTAAAATCTCTCCAGAAATTAAAAACTGGCAAGACAGAAAACAAGAAGGAAGGGAGAGGTAGAAGAGAGGTGATGGAAGGGAGAGGAAGATAAAGCAGACTACATATCTAGATACTATTGGGAATGAGGGAAAAGAAGAATTTATTCCAATAAGTGTCAGAGTAACACCTATTCATATTTTGTTATTAATCCTCTTGATAATGAAGTTCTTTTTTTTTTTTTCAATAATGTTTTGCTCTTATTGCCCAGGCTGGAGTACAATGGTGCATTCTCAGCTCACTGCAACTTCTGCCTCCTGGGTTCAAGCGATTCTCCAGCCTCAGCCTCCCAAGTAGCTGGGATTACAGGTGCCCACTACCACATCTGGCTAATTTTTGTATTTTTAGTAGAGACAGGGTTTTGCCATGTTGACCAGGCTGGTCTCAAACTTCTGACCTCAGGTGATCTGATCTATCCACCTCAGCCTCCCAAAGTGCTGGAATTACAAGCATGAGCCACCATACTTGGCCAAGTTTCTATTAGTTTTATCTAAATTGATCCTGTATAAAATAGTGAGCATGAAAAATATGCGGACTAAATTTAGGGGTACAAAATAATTAAATTTCTGCTGCAGTAGTCTGGCCATGACCAAGATGGGAGGCACATCAGAGAACAGGTATAAGAAGAGGGCAGAAGAGCTTCTTCACACAGGAACATCTTGGCTCTAGCTAGATTGTGGGGGGAACAACACAGTATTTGGGAAGGATCCCTAATCTCCAGAATAGTGGATGCATACCATTAGCAGAGATTATGGCATATATGCAACAGACAGAAGAGGCCAACTATACCAAGAATTCATCAACTGTGTAGGCTTCTCAAGGTCTTGCTAATCCTTACTTCATTCATGCTGCTATAGAGTGTGTTATACCACAAAATGCCTACTGATCATGCCAACACTTATTTAAAATCCTTCAGTGATTCCTCAAAACTTTTCCAAGTAAAGCATCTTAGCTTAATATGTAGCACATGGAGCCTGCTCAGGCTCCAATAAACAGACTATTATTGAATAACATAGTGTGTATGGGGACAAACTTGTGGCCCACTGTGAGCCACTACTCTGGGCACAACTATCTTGTTTCTAGTCATTGAAAGGATCCACATTTGTCAGATATTGGTATATAATAGCAGTGTTGAGAGATGTAGTTACATTAAATTCAAAGCAAGAAAATAAGCAGGAGGTGGAACTGGTCCTCTTCCAGAAAGGAAAATATAATCAGCTTCATGACTGGCTAAAAATAGTTTACCAGTGAGACTTGCCACTCATTTTTCACAATTGTGACTATTACTGAGAACAGGGAGATTAAAGAAGCCCTGAGTTCTCACAAACTACCTGGGACTTATTTGTCAAGACATTAACCTGTCAGATTTGGGTTTCATCTGTGAAATGAAAAGATTGGCACAGGGCTATTTTTATGAGCATACTAATTTCACAATGCATTGGGACTTGCAAATGGTATACATATGTACAGCTTTTTATCTCCATTATACTTCGGTAAGTGGTTTAAAAAGAGAACTGGGATTCTGCTTTAGGAGATATTCATTTGTTTATTACCAAATGGCAATTACAAGATGGACTTTGAATACATTAAACAGTATAATAATGGTAGCTTGCAATTAGTCGTATTTTATTATTTGCAACTTCCAAAATACAATGCTTTTGAAACAGACCCAATAGGCTCATAGACAGTTGTTTTTGGATAAACAGGAATTGACCCCTCTTGTCTTAAAGCTTGAACCTTAGATTTGTTTTATCTGAGTACCTTCCTCAGGAAGTGACCTTCAGGCCTCTCAAAACAAGTTTCAAAGAGCTGAAACTCACCAGGTCACCACATTCAGACAATGAGATGCCAGACCCTCATTCATCATAATTGCTTCTTTGCCCCATCCTAGTTTCTCTTTTATTACACATTGTTACATTTCTTCCCTGCTGTATAGACTCCTAGTTTTAGTGGGTCACGAAGATGGATTTGAGGCTTATCACTCATCTCCTTGGCTGCAGTACCCAATTAAAGCCTTCTTCCTTGGCAATACGCATCATCTCAGTCATTGGCTTTCTGTGCAGACAGCAGCAGGACCTAGACTAATCCCCAGATGTTTCAGTAATATTTTTAACTGTTTGCTTGACCTCAGACTAGGAAGATTTTAGAAAAACGTGCTCATTTCTCAGTGTTCCAGTAACCTCATGTGGTAACATAGGCCAGACATGTCTTCCTTCCAAGAAATAGCAACAAATCAGAAAAACAAGATGTATTAGTCCATTCTCAAGCTGCTGATAAAGACATTCCCAACACTGGGTAATTTATAAAGGAGAGAGGCTTAACTGACTTACAGTTTCACAGGGCTGGGGATGTCTCAGGAAACTTACAAATCAGGGCAAAAGGGGAAGTAAGCAAACCCTTCTTCACAGGGTGGCAGCAAGGAGAAGTGCCAAGCAAAAGAGGGAAAGGCCCCTTATAAAACCGTCAGCTCTCATGAGAACTCACTATCACAAGAACAGCATGAGGGTAATCGCCCCCATGATTACACTGCCTCCCAGTGGGTCCTTCCTGTGACACTTGGGGATTATGGGGACTACAACTGAAGATGAGATTTGGTTGGGGACACCACCAAACCATATCACAGTGATAGTAGCATAAATATATAATATTGTCAAAGAGAAAACAGATGGACTCCAGGGATGTGTGTGTGTGTGTGTGTGTGTGTGTGTGTGTGTAATAGAAACAATAGTTGTCCTCTTTTCAGAATGTCTTTATATGGGGATTAAGTAAAACATCATAAAACATATGTAAATCTCCAAGCACAGAACCAAGCACATAGTAAGTACTCAAAAATTGTTAACTATTGCTATTTCATCATGAAAATTACCAAAGCAGAAGAGAGTGAAAATAAAATCTAAAGAAATGTAACTTAGAGAATACAAGATACAATAAAAATTAAAGATGGATTAATACAGAGAAGGATGAGACCTATCTTTCTTAGTAGAAAAATATGAAGAAACAAAGGAGTTAAGCTATTCTTATATGTGCCAATTTTTAGGTACTATTTAGATGTCTAAATATAAGTAGTCCACAAACATTTAAAAATGTGATGTTGGAATAAGGAGCAAGCTCAGAACTCTCAACATAGATATAGAACTAAGCTGTTTAAGGGCAGATGCTATATGAAGATGTGAAGGCAAAAAAAATTGTTAAGATTAAAAACACTGAACCCTAATGCTTTGTGTTTATATCTACATTGCAGAAACAGAACAAGCAATAAAGCAAATAGAGAAGGACAACTAGCTATGTTGAAAACAGTTCAATGTCTAACACACCCTCTGGCTCAGAGGATACTCACAAATAAATACTGATGGCTTAATTACAATAGGTTGGATTGTTAATATATAAATGAGCAAATATAACAAAATATAATTAGTCACAAGGTTTAGTCTAGGTCCTACTGCTTGCTGCACAGAAAGTCAATCATGGAGATAATTATTATTGCCAAGGAAGAAGGCTTTAATAGGGTGCTGCAGCTGAGGAGATGGGAGATCAGTCTCAAATCCATCCACTGACTAAAATTGGGGTTTATATTGCAGAAAAGAAATGTAGCAATATAGAAGAAAACAGGAACTCAGATAAAACAAATGTAAGTTTCAGGCTTTAAAAAATTGACCAGAGGGACAAATACCTACGTTTATATATATGAAAAAAACTGTCTATGAGACTATTGGGTTGGTTTTACTTGCAGATACTCTTTAACATTACCCGTTAGTATCAGAGGCCAGTGATAACCTCTGGTTCTAAAAAGAAGCTGGTATTTGTTCAGAGAAGGCAATAAGAACAGACTATTTAAAGGAATTTGTCAGTGAAAGAGTAGAAAAAGAGAATGGTACTTTGCAGGATCATACAAGTCAGGACCATAAAACAAGCCATTAAAAGGTTTTTCAAATAAAGATTTTCTGAATCTAATTACAGATATAAGAAGAATCCTTAAGGGTGAGAGAGATGATAGTTTATGAAACAGAACAGTTGACTGATGGACCAAGAAAGAAGGGAACTGGGATGGAATAAAAGGCCCTTTCACAAGAGGGAGGGCAACCTCTTGTGAAAAAGAATTTAAGAACAAGATGAGTAAAACTATAAAGAAAATGTGGTATGAAGAGGGAAGATTAATTTTAAAAGCAGTTTTGACCTTGTTACTCATCTTTACAACTTTTCCATAGTTCTCCATCATCTTTGATGGGTTCGGAGGTTGATGGGGATGAGTGCTATGGACCACAAGAGTAACTGAAGAGGCTTCAATAGAAAGTTAGTGAGGAACTGATATTTAGATTCAACTGAAATTTAATAATGCTTTCCTTCTTATGCAGCAGAAACTTTCCTGTGCAGTAATTCTGTGAGGTGGGCATGACTATCTGATTGTATGGAATATGAAATTTACGAATTGGCCAAATGATTTACTTCAGGTCATCCTACTAGTTAGTTATAACGCAAATTTAAATATGGTGCCCTGATTCCCAAGCCCTCTTTATTTTTAGGATACCAGACTTGCATTGTAGCTTTGATGAGCTGCTGTGTCTTATTGTGGTGTCATTGAGTCATTAAGATCGACAAGGCACTGGGTATTATGGACAACAACAACAACTCCAGGTGTGGTCCTTCCTGCCCTCAATTTGTTAAGGTCGTTTTTGTATAATGATTAGAGACTGGCCTAGTGTGGTGGCTCATGCCTGTAATCCCAGCACTTTGGGAGGCTTAGGTGGGTGGATCACGAGGTTAGCAGTTCAAGACCAAAATGGCCAACATGGCAAAACCACGTCTGTGCTAAAAAGTACAAAACTTAGCTGGGTGTGGTGGTGAGCACCTGTAATCCCAGCTACTTGGGAGGCTGAGGCAGGAGAATCATTTGAACTCTGGAGGTGGAGGTTGTGGTGAGACGAGATCATGCCACTGTACTCCCACCTGGGTGAAATGGCGAAACTCTGTCTCAAAAAAGAAAGAAAGAAAGAAAGAAAAGAGACTGTAAGAAGAAAAAAACAGTAACACTGAAGTTCTGGTTTGGTTCCTTATTTTCTACTTGCTATTAATCAAAAATAATCTTACTTTTAACATGGAGATGATCCCCTTGTTATGTAACTTTTTGTGTATTAGAAAGACCAAATCAGATAATAGAAATTAAATAAGGTAGTAACTAACCAAACACTACATGTTAAATAAGTCAATTCATTACTGTATCCTTAGCACTTACAACAAAGCTTGGGAAATAACATATTCAATAAATATTGTAAAATAAATTCATAAATACAATGCAAGGTATACCATAATTATTTTTTAATGTTGTCTCAAAGCTTTTAAGGGTAGGGCAGTTATGAGGCCCTAGAAATTTGAAATTAATTCTAAAATTTAGAAAACCCTACCTTCTACATAAATTGAATGTTTCTAATACATAAATGTATTATATATTTTAAATAGCATTTAAGTTGCAATGTAATTATTTTAAATTTTAGCAGGCAAACTTTATGCTTTCGGTGTCTGGGAAGAATTTTTCCAGCATTGATTAAGCTGAGACACTTATCCAAAAATAATAAAGCCACCCAAAATGAATATTTAATCAAATACAGAAGTCAAGCATAATCGCTTTGTTAAATAGCTTTTGGCTAATGTTATTTCCAAACCTTAGCGATTTTTTTAACAGGTGATATTTGGATATTGAGATTAGAGGCTGTGAGAGCAAAAATTTAATTGTTTGAGGCAGAAAAAGAGCAATCTTGGTGAAAAGTATGACATCTGTAAACTCACCCCCTACCTTTTTTAGGACAGTAAACAAACTTAGTGCCCAGAATCCAGTGTTCCCAGACATCAAATGTAGCAAAATCCTTGTGTTGTTATGGATCAAAATAAAAAGCTGCAATAGAGTTGCCACTCATGGGTAAAACTTGTCAGCGTTCCAAGAGTGGCTGCTGGCAAATAGCCCAGGGCAGCAGCAGGCTCTGGCAACTCCGAAATTCCAGCTGGGGCTGCAGCCGCCAAAGCTTGCAGAGTAATTAAAAATCATCGCTTGCCCCTCTCTGGAACATACACCTTGAGTGACTATGTCTGAGGTCCCATGGGTAGTTATCTCCATCCCACCATTTGGAATCCAGGAAATGTGTGAACCCAGGCAGTCTGCTACAATGAGTGAACTCAGTTACCGCTTAGGAGAGAGAAGAAGAGGTTCATCATATTCCTCAACTCTCTCCTGACTGCTGGCTGAAAGGGTTAGGAAGTGCAGGAATAGACAGTCCTGATTTCTCCTTTCAGTAATCTAGACAGCTTGCCTAGAAGGTAAGTGTGCTGTGCTGTGATGTCAGCCTGATTTGTGTTCAAATCCCAGCTCTGCCTTTCTAGCTTGGTGAACTTTACTTAACCACTCTAAGAGTCCATGTTCTCATCTATGCAATAAGGAACATGAGGCTGTCCACTTGTGAGAATTAAGTAGGATATTCTATATATAGCTTTTAGCACAGTGTCTAGTATACAGAAAATACACAATAAAAAGGTGAAAGAAGTGAGAGATGGCTGGGCATGGTGGCTCACGCCTGTAATCCCAGCACTTTGAGAGGCTGAGGCAGGCAGATCACCTGAGTTCAGGAGTTTGAGACCAGCGTTTCAACATGGTGAAACCCGGTCTCTACTAAAAACACAAAAAAATTAGTCAGATGTAGTGGCACCTGCCTATAATCCCAGCTACTCAGGAAACTTAGGCTGGAGAATCTCTTGAACCCGAGAGACAGAGGTTACAGTGAGCAGAGAATGTACCATTGTACTCCAGCCTGGGTGCCTAGGCAGGACTCTGTCTCAGAAAAAAAAAAAAAGAAGAAGAAGTGAGAGAGATGGGCAAATATGGGTGAATGGGAAGACCTACAGCAGGAACTTGTGTTCTGTGCACGGGGCATAACCCAGGCATGCTTCATCTTCCATACCAACAAGGTGATGCAGTGACCATCTTCGGCATCTTTCAGCTGAATTAAGGCAGGTTTGTTCCTCCAAAAACTACAAGAAATCATTTTGGCAAAGGCAAGTAAAGGGATTTGTTTTGTTTTGTTTTGTTTGTTTGTCTGAGATAGTCTCGCTTTGTCACCCAGGCTGGGAGTTCAGTGGTGTAATCTCGGCTCACTGCACCCTCTGCCTTCCTGGTTCAAGGGATTTTCCTACCTCAGTCTCTTGAGTAGCTGGGATTACAGGTGCATGCCACCACGGCAGGCTGATTTTTGTATTTTTATTAGCGACAGAGTTTCGCCACATTGGCCCGGCTGGACTCAAACTCCAGACCTTACGTGATCCTCTGGCCTCACCCTCCCAAAGTGCTGGGATTACATGCGTGAGCCACTGCCCCCGGCTGCAAAGGGATGTTGTGAAGGAAAAATTGCTGGGACTGAAAATCCAGAATTCTGAATTCTAATTAAGATTTGACCATGAAAATTTCCGTCAACCTGGAGAAAATTTCTGAGCCCAGGTCTTCTCTCCAATGAAGCTTTTGGAGTAGTTGGCTGATTTTCCAATTGTATTCTTCAGAGCCCTGAGATTGCAGGACTGTGCATCCTAGTCACCTCTGGAAAGATGGGGAGGAGGAAAGAGAACTGATTGAAATTTTCCTTTTTGGGGACTGAAAACTGTGGCTTCTCTCTGATCTCTTTTGAGTATTGGTGACTCTCACTCTGTCTCTTTGAAAAGTGTGTACTCTTCTTTAAGCAATGTCTGAGTAGCATTGGACCGGGTAATGGAAGTGAGATGCTTTCTAGTTTTTTAAAAAAGGAATCTTAAATCGTAATCAATTCTATAATTTATGGGGGCCAGTTCAAAATAAAAATGTGAAACCCCTTGTTCAAAAAGTATTACAGACGAGATTGGGCGTGTTCAGGGTTCATGTCCTTTGCAGGAACATGGGTGAAGCTGGAAACCATCATTCTCAGCAAACTAACACAAGAACAGAAAAACCAAACACCGCATGTTCTCACTCATAAGTGGGAGTTGAACAATGAGAACATGTGGACACAGGAAGGGGAACATCACACACGGGGGCCTGTCGTGGGATAAGGGGGTAGGGGGGAAATAACATTAGGAGTAATGCCTAATGTAGATGACGGGTTGACGGGTGCAGCAAACCACCACGGCACATGCTGTATACCTATGTAACAAACCTGCACGTTCTGCACAGGTATCTCAGAACTTGTAGTAAGTTTTTTTAAAAAAAGAAGAAAAAGTATTACAGACATTTTGATTTCTGTTGCAGCCTTGTGATACCAACCACTTTCCCCCACCTTATCTCATCATGCATGGTAGTTTTTATTTTCTACTTAATGTTATGTCCCCTTGGGCACAGGAATATTTGAGGGGAGTAGAGACCCTCACAGATGCTCAGGTACGCATTCCATGACTTAGCAAGCAGAGCACACACACCTGACTCCAAGCCACCCTGCACCCACACCCAGGCTCCCACCAGGGGTGAAGCATGGCAGTAACTGCAAGGTAGAGGCCAGGAGCTGAGAACACATCTTGAGGGTATGTCCCAGGCAGGCCTGCGTGTGAGCTGGACATGAAAGCCCCTGGCTCATGCTCCGCTGTCCTGTCAGACTTCGCTATACAACACCAATTCAAAGGTAGAATTATTATGAATTTCAAGATAGTGTCCACAGACCTTCTGAGGGTGGGATCTTATGTTGCTGCCTTGGTTGCATGTCCATTAAATTGACCCTGGCCTTAATATAAACAATCTCAAAACAATTATTCTAAGATAGTGGTTTGGCTCAGTTTTTGCAAATGGCTAGAGTGTAGACAAAAATATGATTGGATTTTCTGGGTATTAGTTGAGTAGTTCAATTTGAAAAAGGGCAAAACAAAACATAAAAATCAAACAACCCCCCTCACATGCACATACACACTAAAATCAACCAAAAACACACACACACACACACACACACACAAACACACAAACACAGACACCCTATTAACAATAGGAACAACTATCATTGTTTGGGAAACCACTTAATGTGGTTTAATTAAGATTAAAATTCCCCCCCACACACTCACATTCTGCATTCTATCATTCTTTTTGGTTCTCTGTATAAAAGTTTTATGTCTTTCACTTTTTTATCCCAAATTTTCTCAGCTAACCACCCTCCTGTTGTTTTCCTGTTCTCTCTAGGTTTTTGCTAGACAGCTACCTTTGCTACCATCCTGTTTTCTTTCCTCGTTCTTCTCTGGTGAACTAAACAATTTGAAACCTGGTTTCTTTCACTGTGCCCTGACCCATCCTTCCCCAGGAACATGCATCAATATAACTTGCCTTTGATCTATTGTTAAATTACTCCCTCATTAATCTCCTGGTTGATAGGCCAACCATTACACAGTCACATTTGCCAATGTATACATTTACCTTGAACATTCAAGGAAGAAGGAAACCCCATATGCCTGAAATACAAATACAGATACAATTGCAGAGGAGGCTATTTTTCAAAACATGTCTTATTTCAACCAACACACGTGCAACATCACATATGGGAGTACTAGCTATCTGCAAATAGGCTTATCAACCCTGTCCAAATGGGAATAGACATTTACAGCTATTCAAAACTAAGAGACTTATTGGCTCTGACTTAAGATATATAGAATAAACAAATCCTGCTCAAACCAGTTCCAACTCAATCTCAGCCATGAGATTAAAGCCTAAACTTCTAATGTATCCTCTGTCTGAATCACTAACAACTTATGTCAAAGTGTATGCACATTTAAATTGTTCAGTGGAGACAAGGAAGCTGGAGGCTAAGGTTCTTTATACACTTCCAAAGTATACTTTACTTTCAAAGGGTATTTTATATCCTTTAACATTAGACCAGCATCATTTGGCCCAGTTGCACACAGATCTATTTGTTGGTATAAATAGGCTAGTTTCCATATAGGAGGCTTTATTTAATATTTATTTAATAATATTGTAGGCACAAAATATTTAAAAAACAGAATGCAATTCTTCATTTATTTTGTATATTGTACATAAATTTAATTTTAAAATTTTAAGTAAGGTAATATTAATATTAATAGAACTTCATTTTATTTGCATAATTTACAAAAATGTAACTTCCAGTTCAACCAACTGTGAAAATTTACATAATTTAAAGTCAGTAGACCAAGTGATATGCAAAGAAAATGGGCATTTTAAAATCAGGATTTGTTCTGCGTTATTTTCAGTTTGGGATATCACAGTATTTTCAGAAATATATCCCATTCATAATAAATGATGACTCTGATTTTTGTGTATTTGTTATTTTATTGTTTTATTTTGTTTTTGCTTACTACTGAGAAATAAAATGAATATTTTTCATAGTGCCTACTAAGCTCTCCACTGGATATTGAAATGTAAATGATTAAAGTTCTATACATGCAGCCCAACATTTTAATAGAAATTGCTTTTTATTCCATGATCACCATCAGCACATATATATTTTAATAAAAAATATGCTTAGTTTCTAAAACTTGATGGGTAGCAACACCTAAACATTTCCCTAGTTATAAAAAGTTATAGGTAAAATCACATGGCTCTGCCCTGGGAAAAGCATAGTACTTAACAATGCTGCCAGGAAATTTATATGAACGTCTGTGTGTTGGAAATAGATCAGTGGAAGGCTAAAGACACTGGGAAACTCAAGCACCTTTTGTCTCTCCTATAGCAATTAGCCTGGAAAGCATGTAAAAGGACTCGTGGCTCATGAAAAGACAGATGTAATTTCACTCTTCACCTTGACTATTTTACCTGTGTATGGATGACTGAATTTGTCATAGTTCATAAACTGCTACATCTCACATACAATTAAACAAGGAAATTGGCCTCTGCTCTAATCAAAAAGAAATTTGTGGTTGCCTAATCCTGATTTATTGGAAGAATCTCCAAGGTGTCTATACCCTGCTTATCCTATATGGGGATGAACTGGAAGATCTCTGTATTGGAAACTGTATCTTAGATGTGAAGATTAAAAATTAGCAAGACTAGTATTCTTTTAATTTTTAAAAAAATCTAATTGACAAATAATTGTATCTATGGGATATAATGCGGCATTTTTATATATGAATACAATGTGAAATGCTTAAATCAATCTAATTAACATATCCATTACCTTACCATGTTTATGAGTCATTTGAAATTTGCTCTCTTTGCCATTTTGAAATACACAATATATTAACTGTAGTCACCATTCCTTGCAATAGATAAATCTTAAAAACTTATTCATTCTAATCTATCTAAAACTTTAGACTGTTTGGCGTCTAAGGGAGTATGAAGCAGCAATTAAGTGCATGGACTTTGGTATTACTATGTTTTGTGTTCAGTCCTGACCTTCTAACTTATAACTACGTGACAATGCAAATTACTAACTTCTCTATGCTTCAGTTTTCTCAGCTATAAAATGAGGATAATGGTATTACTACCTCACAGACATCTAGTTAGTGTTAAGTATACAGGGCCTGGCAAATAGTAAACCTATAGGAAATGGTAACTATGGTCATTAATGTTATTTGCTCTTTTTCTTTTCCTTTTTATCTGACAATTCAGTGAGTGCAAGGTGTCTCTCAAAAGAAATAGGGAAATCACTGCAATTGCCTGTTTATTCTCATACTTCTTCTCAATTCCTCACAATAATCTTTATGTATGATATAGTTTGGCTGTGTCTCCACTCAAATCTCATCTTGAGTTGTAGTTCCCATAATCCCCACATATCATGGAAGGGATCAGGTGGAGATAATTGAATCATGGGGGTGGTTTCCCTCATCTGGTTCTCATGATAGTGAGTTAGTTCTCATGAGAGCTGATGACTTTATAAGGGGCTTCCCCATTTGCTGGGCACCCATTCTTTTCCTTCCTGCTGCCATGTGAAGAAGGACATATTTGCTTCCCCTTCCACAATGATCATAAGTTTCCTGAGGGCTCTCTAGACCTGTGGAACTGAATTAAACCTCTTTTCTTTATAAATTACCCAGTCTTGGGTAGTTCTTTATAGTAGCATGAGAATGGACTAATACGAGGTATAAATCTAGACAAATTCACCTTTTTTTCTTCTAAATACTTTATCCAATTGGTGAATTATCCTAATTTTCAGCATGTTCAAGAAAAAAATGAATATTTTACAGAGAATAGGAACAGTAGCACTTCAGAATCATGTTTCTAATTGTAGGTGCAGAAGTGTAAACCATAGCTTTTGTTATGATTGGTCCAGAGATGGGAGCTAGACAGTTGGATAATAAAGGCTGGCTTTAGGATCATAATGTTCTATGTCCAGAGACAAGTAACACTTCCAGAATTACTGTGTACAGAGCTGTGCTATGTCTACTGCATTGCACAAGCAAAATGAGTGTCTTGCCTCCTACTGCCTCTTTCCACACTTAATTCCATTTGGAATTCAATTCTACTGCCAATCACTGCTCCCAATTAGAAATAACTTAAGTCACATCTGGAACCCAGCTTTGTAGCTTCTGAGCCCAGAAGACACACCCAAAGGAGACTGGAAAGATATCAAGCAAGCCAATCTAAAGTATCGTGCAAATACCTTAATAGAATCATTTCTCCTTTGTTTCAGCATTTTTCCACTGTTCATAGGAAGTATTACTTCATGTAAAATAATGTAGATGCTCATGAAATAAAAGGAAAAATCCGTAAGTTATTGAAATAAGATGTTTTATTTCCTGTTTGTTTCAAGTTTCAGTGGCAGATAACAGATGAAGACTTTTCAGTTTTGGAGGGGTCCCAGCAGCTGTGGTGGGCATAGAATAATAACTGAGATATTCTGCCTTTGCAGCGCTGTCTTGACAGATTGATAACTTCTGTGTGTAGAGATTCTGCAGATAAGATAAACAAGGATGAAAGTGAGAGAAAGTTGGATGGTTTAAAAAGTAAACATTACTAACTCTCTTCAATGGTGTATCTGTCGTATAAAACGTAATTGGTTTCTGCTCTAAATCCACAGTTCTAAAAATGTAGTGTGCATTACCTTATTCCAAGAAGCTTGTAAAAATGCAAATCATTTGGCCCCATTGCAGATTTACTGAACTGAAATATCCAAGAATTAAGTCCTAAGAATCTGCACTATGAAAGCATCTTAGATCTTTAATAAAAAATACCTGAGCACCAATTCAGATACTCCCCAGCTAGGGTAACCGTTCCTATTTTCAGAGAAGGAAATAATTGCTGCTGGTAATGGGAAGAAGAGTGTCAGGCTAATACACTTTTAAAATTTTTATTTTTCTCCAAAGAGGTGTGGGAGTAAATACAGCAAATGAAAACAGAATGTGAACAAATGGGAAATAAGTTTATCTAGTGATTAGATGTTATTTAGATTTGGTAACTTTAATCAGAAGTGGCACTCTCAAATAAAGCTTTTCTCCTCATATCAGGATAAGGTCATTTCCTACATAGGGAGGGAAAAACAACATTTTCTAGACTCCCTTCTCTGTATAAGATCCTTTCAACATGCCATTTTTATTTGACTTCATTCTCACCCTCAAGGAGCTGTGTGTCTGATTCTAAGTTCTGAATGGAAGAAACTCCTTAGGCATCCCTTCTGGAAAAACTGAAGCATCCTTCCTGATTCTCATTGCAAACTCCCCTACACCAGACGCCTTAGAGACCTAAAATCCCAAGGAATAGGCAACTGAAATTGTGAGTCTAGAAAAAAACCAGAGAGAAGATGCAAAGAGATGGAAGTGCTTGCCCCAGAAAATGCAAAACCGACCAGTTTTCTCCATGGCAGTCAGCACCTGGCTCATTGCCAAGTTCTGAAGTTAGGACTGGCTGGCCCGAAACCAGTTTCCGTTTCTCATCTACATGCCTCCTACAGGTAGCATGCTGCCCATGGAGAAATTGTCACTTTGGCTTGAACACTTCTCCTGAATCTTCTTCAGTATCTCAAAGGCATCCGGGCCTAATATGTCCAAAACTTAATCGATGACTTTTAAATACTCTTGATCTTGTTCCTTATTCTATGTCTTTGTATCTACCAAGAGTCGTCTATAGAGCTAGTTGCTTGAATCGGAAGCCTAAGAATTTTTGTTGCACCTCTCCGTCACTTTTCTGACACTCACAGTCAGTCCATGCCAAGACACTGGATTTTACATCTATATTTGCATTTCCCCACTCTATGTCAAACAACAAAAGACTAGTTTGAGCTATGATTTTGTTTCCCATAAGCTTCAGTAGCAGAACCTAAACTGGTTTCACTGCATCCTCTACTTGACTCTCTCCAACATTTTTTCTCAGGATAAGGGGAAGGATTTGTGTCTTGCTGAAACTGAAACAGCCATACATAATTTGGCCAGTCACTACCGCTTCTTGAGACTCACTCTCACCACTCTTCCCCTTGAGAAGGCTATCGAGGCATAAAGACCTTCTTCAGTTTTACAGACTCCCCATTCTTAGCCACGTCACAGGGTCCTCTTCTTCTTCTTCTTCTTTTTTTTTTTTAAATGGGGTTTCACCATGATGGCCAGGCTGGTCTTGAACTTCAGACCTCAGGTGATCCACCCACCTCAGCCTCCCAAAGTGCTAGGATTACAGGCGTGAGCCACCGCGCCTGGCCCACAGGGTCTTAATGTATGTTGTTTACCTGCCTGGAATCTTCTTAACTCCCACTTGACTCATTGCCTTTTACCTTCCTTAGATGTCAATTCCATTTCCTCAGAGAAGCCTTGGCTGAGTCAAATTTTTACAATGTGCATTCATAGCACCATGGTTTTGTCCACGAAAGAACTTATCACATTTGCAGTTTTATATTTGTTTATGTTACTGTTCGATTAATATCTGTGAAAACACTCCCAGATTCTCTTTTTAAAGGGAAAGATTATGCTTTCCTTAGGGCTGGCACTATCTTGGGCAGATGGCAGAATTAAATGAATTGTTTTGAATGAATAAATGGTAAAATGGGGTTCTGGAAATGTGCAAAGTTAAATTTTATAGATTTCTCCCTTCTCCTCAACTGTGCCCATTGAACAAGTATTGCTGATCTAAATAAAATGTGCTATGGAAAAGGAAGTAGATTCAGGTTTTTTTGTTTTCTGTTTTTTTGAGACAGAGTCTCATGCTATTGCCCAGGCTGGAGTGCAGTGGCCCAATGTTGGCTCATTGCAACTTCCACCTCTTGGGTTCAAGCAATATTCCTGCCTCAGACTCCTGAATACCTGGGAATACAGGCACCCGCCACCATGCCTGGCTAATTATTTTCTTGAATTTTTAGCAGAGACAGGGTTTCACCCCATTGTTTAGGCTAGTCTCAAACTTTTAACCTCAGGTGATCTGCCCACCTCAGCCTCCCAAAGTGTTGGGATTACAAGTGGGAGCCACCATGCTGGGCCAATTCAAGTACTTTTTGTTATCAATATCCCCCTGTTCCAAGAGAATTAGCGTATGGAATGACTGATGACAAAGCATATGTCATGATACAAAGAAATACTCTAGCAGTTCTTTGGTTATGTCTCCACTGCCAAACATCTGCATAAAACATTAAAAATTAACTGTTCATATAGTTACAAATTTTTCAATTGTTTGCCATTATGGTAATATTTATTGCCTGGGTCTTTGTAAATTATATGAGCCCAATATTTTCCAATTATCTTGAAAGTTTCTTTTGTTAAAAATTGTTAATGACCCTGTAGTTACTGACTTTTCATTTGTCCAGTAATTCTGAGACTATAGATTTATAACAATTTTTCCATGCCAGATATTTATATCAAATCTAATTCTCAAACAACAGCCCCAGCAAAATATTGTTCCTACTTTGCTAATGAAGAAACTGAGGTTCGAGATCGTACAGATAGCAAGAGCAATGACAAGTATTACATTAAAATATATTTGATTCTAAGACTTATGTCAGTTTCTTCTCCTTAATACCACATATCACCTTTAACTTATTTTTTAAGGAAGAGAAAATTACAAAAAAGTAATAATTGAAGAGAATTACGTTCTCTCTCTCTTTCTCCCACTCTCTCTTCCTGCCTCCCTTATTCCCTCTCTCTCTGTTTAATTCAATTTTCCAGCTCAGAGGATTCATGCAACATGTAAGTTCCATGAGAGCAGGGAATCATCATTATCTTGAGCAAAAGGAATCCTCACCAACACCACAGGACATTTGCTCTGGAGTGAGTATCTCAGAGCCTTCTCATTTGTTCTTAAAAATTTCTCCTTTAAATTAGTGGTATGCAAGAAAAAATCTGTGAGAATCTTGGAAGTTTAGTGGACTCAGTTTCTTTTCTGAGGGGGATTAACTGAGGATTCCATTATTTTCCAAGGGAAGGCATTCAATGGTCAAGTCAGGAAACTCAAGTTCTAATCACAGTATTGCAAAGCAGATTTGCTGAGAGGTCCTCAAATACTGTCTCTTCTGACTCTTAATTTACCAGTGAGGAAAGTGAGTGGCAGAAAGGGAGGAGCTATTCTCAAGCTCACACAGCAAGTCCTGCCATTCCCACCATCTGAGTCCTTTTTAGCACTAAAATATTTTTTTTCAGGGAATAATTAGCAGGAAAAAAAAATCCCAGCTTTCTATTTAGTCACTACTGTTCCTCGAGAAGCGGACTGCTGCAGTTCACACGATACACTCCTTTATTTTCAGTTCCAAAGATCTTTTTTTTTTTTTTTTTTTTTTACAAAGCACTGAATTTATGATGGAGTTTGAACTAATACAAGGCTTTGGGGCAATTTTTTTTTTTTTTTTAATAACAATATGTGTCTACGTAACAGAGTCAATTCAACAAGGTCCAAGTTGACCCACTGGCAATTTTTATGACAAATGTCTCATTTTTCACCTTCCTCTAGACCCTAGAAAACATGTTTTAATAACATTTTCAAGTTCTGCCACACCAGGGGCCGAGAGAAGCTGCAGTTCTGACTTGTTTGGCTGAGATCTCCCACCGAGATCTAGAGACCTACTTTCAGCTCCCTGAAGGGCTTTCTTTTTCCTGACTTTAATGTATTGGCCCCATGTATACAACAGCTTGAAAGTATTACAGAGGCACGAAACCAGGAAGGTGTCCTAAAGGTACTTAGACAGTGACTAAAGACTGAATGCTCAATGGAGATAATCACCTGAAAAATTCTACTTTTTAAGTGGGAGTCAAAGTTCAGGTACTCTTGCATTGTACGAGTAGGGCGATTGCAAAATTATAACTTCACAAGACCCCAGCATAGAAATTAGGACTGTATTAGCTGTTTGTTGTGATATAGTGCTATGAACTCAGAAACATAGAGGCCAAAACTCTGCCTACATCTGGAGCAGTACTTCTGTCTACCACAGTGTTCTCAACAGGGGTGGTTTTTACCCCCTTGAAGACATCTGGCGATGAGCAGAAATATTTTTGGTTGTCACAGCTGGGAGTGAGGGTGCTGCTGGCATTTCTTGGGAAGAGGCCAGAGATGCTGCTGATACGGAAGTGCTGGGAAGGGCAGAGCCGGTCCCTTTGCATGATATGGGAATGTAGCAGGAAGTGCTGGGTAGAGGAGGGCGTGGTCCCTGGCTGGGGCTCCACCCCCACGGACCTAGGTGAGGACAGGCACTTCTGCCTTCACACCCAAATGTTGTGTTTTCCAAGACCACCCTGGCCCACCATGCCCCCATCCTGGGCCTATAAAAACCCGAGCCCTAGCAAGGCAGGGACAGAAGCTGCTGGACAGCGAGAAGATCACATCAGCAGAAGAAGACACAGCCGGACGTCGAGAGGACATGGAGGGAACAGGCTGGTGGAAGAGCACACAGACAGACAGACACTGGCGTCCCCGCAGGACGAGGCACAGCTCGGCGGGGCAGTTGGAGGAGAGCTGGGGCCACCAAGCAGACCAACTCACTCTAAAACTTTACATCCCTTCTTCAAGCCCACTGTGATCTGATTCTTCTGGTACACCAAGGCAAGAACCTGGGGTACAGAAAGACTTCCGTCCTTGTGATAAGGTAGAGGATCTCACGGAGCTGGTTAATGCAAACCGCCTTAGACACCAAAGTAAAAGAGCACCCTGTAACAACGCCCACTGGGGCTTCAGGAGCTGCAAACACGCACCCCAGACACTGCCCTGGGGTCAGAGCCCCACAGCCTGCGCGTCTGTAGGCTCCCCAGAGGTCTGAGCAGCGGGGCACGGAAGATCGAATGCCCTGCGATGGGGACCGGGAAATACTTTCGTTTCACTGCCAAACATCCTACCAGGCACAGGACAGCCCCCACATAACAAAGAATTATCTATCAGGTTCCAAATGTCAATACTGACAGTATTGAGAAACCCCGATCCTAGAATTAACCAGATAGGCAATACATAGATTGAAAAGATAATTCAATAAATTTAATTCCAGACAGAAGGCCTATGTTAAAATCCCTGTTTGAGATGTTTAAATGTGGATACTTTTGTTTTTTAATCTTTTTTTCGCATTTTCCTCATTTATTAATAGGAATAATAATACATGTAATGTAACAAAACATTCTGTATAGTAACGTTAGCAATCATAATTAGAGCAGTACAAAATATCTGATTCCACCTTCTTGTTTCTGCTCTACTTTTATAGTCTCCTGGGCAATTAAAATAATTTATAATTTGATGCCTAGATATATACTAAGTTTTAGATGTGTTGTCTCTTTATCATATAACAATTCTCCGAGTTAAATCTTATTATCTCCATTATATAGGAAAGGAAACTGAAGTACAAAGATACTAAATGACTTACCCAAATTTACAGAGTTAGTGACTTGCATAGCCAGGGTATGAACATATTTATACATTAAAGCCCATTATTCTGTCCAGTCTGTGATGTGGATAGAGTCCACATTTCTTTGGTTTACTTCTACCAGAGACACGTTGGACTTGTTTGTATTTTCCTCTATCACTGTTCTGTGAGATGCTCGGGGCAGGGACAATGTCTCAGTCGCATATACTTTCTCGTGCTCTGTGTATCCACCTTGAGATTTTGAGCCATCCTAGGAGATGGTGGCCACACTTGGCAGTCAATGAAGAGTCTGTGGATTTGGAATCTTGGATACCTTTTTTTCCATTAGTGACAGAGAAAAGCAATCACATGATTAGATTTACATATTTGAAAGAGCACTCTGGTAGCAGTGAGGGTTAATTGTGTTAAAAGGCAGAAAAGGCAGGCTGAAACCAGTTAAAATTAATTATAGGACTCTCAAGGAGAGGCGGTACCTATGCCATCAAAGGCCATTAAGCAAGATGCCACCAAACTTTATGAAAATCATGTGCATTAACATGACATGCATGTTTTAGAGACACAATTTAGTTTATATTGTAAACAAATAACTTCACTGTACTCCAGTGTCCTGTTTTCTTAAAGGATTACTTTCAACTCTTCTTTCCAAATGTTAGGTGAAGATAAAGAAATGCCACAGATCAGAAGAAAAAATATTTGCCAATCACATATCTGATAAAGGATTATATTCAGTATATTTAAATAACTCCCTGAACTCAAAACTAAGAACAAATAATCCAACACAAATAGACAAAACATTTGAACAGAAAGCTCGCCCAAGAAATACTAATGGCAATAAGCACCTTTAAAGACACTCAACATCATTGGTTACCAAAGAACTGGAAAGTTAAACTACAATGTGTTACCACTGCACATCTACTAGAATAACTAAAATAAAAAGACTGACCATACTAAATGTTGAGGATGTGCAAAACTGGAACACTTATACAGTTTGTGGGAATGTAAAATGGTAGAGCTATTTTGGAAAACAGTTTGACAGTTCTTTAAAAACTCAAACACCTCTCATATGATCCAGCCTTTCCATTCCTAGCTATTTAGTAAAATAAAAGTGCGTGTTCATACAAAGACTTTTACATGAACATACCTAATAGTTCATTTTGTCATAGCCAAAAGCTGGAAATGATTCATATGTCCATCAACAGATGAGTGGATAACCAAATTGTACACATATGGAGTGAATACTACTTACCAACAAAAGGAACAAACTCTTTACACATGTAACAACATGGGTACATCTCAATGTGCTGGGAAAGAAACCAGGCCAAAGAGAGTCCATACTGTATATTTCCATTTGCATAAAATTCTAGAAAAATGCCACTAATCTATAGTGATGGAAAGCAGATCAGTGGTTCCTGGGGAGGAGAAGAGCAAGGGACTATAAAGGATCACAAAGAAATCTTAGGGGTGATGGATATATTCACAGTCTTGATTGTGGTGATGGAGCACATGAATGAGTATATCCATTTGTCAAAATAAAAAAAATTGTACACTTCCCATAGGTGCACTTTAATGCATGTCATTTATACCTCAATAAAGTAGTTAAAACAAATCTGTACTTGTTAACTGTTAAATTATAACTTTTATATACATATATATGTATTTAGGGTAATGTATCAAGGTATAGATTGTCTTTCTCTGTTGCGTGGGAAGGTCTTTCTCTTTCCTTCAGTTCTTCAAAGGAAGAAACTTCTTTAAGACAAAATTTTCAGAGGAGTAACTACTGTATCTTTTGCAATATTATTAGTAAAGATTGTTTTTCCACATTTGTTGGATCTGACTTGACATTTTGCTGAAATCTGTTGAAATCTGTCGAAATCTGAGGGCAAATACAAAACTGACATTTGAAAATATCAGATACCAAAAGTCTAGAGGGCATGTCATGAGATAGCTTCATGACTTGTTATCAGAAGTAGAAAGCAACAACGTGAAACACCCATATGCACACATGGGTCAGTCGCTAGTATCCTCACAGTCTCTTGGTAGAATCACATGTATGCTGAAGTAAAAGATCCATTCTTTAAGAAAAATGTTAGCAGACAATCTTGTGGGTTAAGATCTCTTGGATTATGTTCAACATAACTATTGTCAGACATGAATAATCAGTAGATGGGATAAAAATTCTGGATTTGCAAAACCTAAAAATGTAAGAAAAAACATACATAAAACTTCTCCAATTTTACGAGTGTCAGTAATATAAACATTTAGTAGTATTTATTACTAATACATAAATATTAGTGCATATATTACTACAAATATTTAATTGGCATTACTAATTGGCTAATTAAATATTGATAGTAATATATGTACTAATTAGTAATTGGCATTACTAATGCCAATTAGTAATATATTAGTAACACCAATAATACGTTATTATTTGTATATAACATACAAATATCATTATGTCATAAACAATCTATAGCAATATATTAGTTATTTTATATATTGGCTACTAATATTAATAACTGTTAAAAATACTAATTATATTGATAAGAGCAGTAATAAGAAGAGTAATTAATAAGAGCTATCATTTGATTATTACTGTTTACAGAATGTTATTACTCCCTTCATTTTACAAATGAATGGGAAAGTACATTCAAAGAGATTCCATAACTCTCTCAAAAACATACAGCTAGTAAGTGGTGGATTTGGGATGCAAACTCAAGAGGTCTGATTTCAGATCCCAAGCTTTTAGCCTCATACTCATCTGATAGGTAATCAAATCTGAATTTCAGGACAGTGAGAAAACACTAAATTCGAAGTTCAACTTAGAAGTAACACGGCATCCCAAATACCTAGTACTGCATTCTTAACTTGGTCAGAAGGAAAAAGTGAGTTTTGTTTTAGTCATGGGAGGTCACACTAGCTGTTGAACACACACTCTCATGTGTTAATACAATTATGTTCAATTTTTCACTCACTTTTTGGACCAAAGCATGTTGGAGCCAGGGCAGCTGCCCCAGGCAGTCACTTAGAAGTACAGGCTCCTTCCACTGAGTAATCCTCGTATCTCCTATGTTCTCAGATGTCTTCTGCATCCAGCTGATAAATGAGAGAAAGTTGAGAGTATAGAGGATTGCCTGGGTCTTTTTATGGACAGGGCCTGGATGTGACATTGATCGCTCCTGCCGAGAAGTCAGTTCCATAGTTCAACTGATTTCAAGTCCAGAGGAAAATGTGGTCTGTGTTTCTAGAGGGAAAGTAAAATGGGAGTTGCTAAGTACACAGTAATTACCTGCCATAACTTTCTGTTGTACTGTCACCTTGAATGCATAGAGGACAAGCAGCTGACATCTGGAAGGACAAGAGCAGTTAAGTTCCTGAATGTTCTATGACAACTGCTGAATCAGAACCCCTGGGTGAGGGATGGTAATGTGCCCTTTTAAACAAGCATGCTGTGTGATTCTGTACATACACTGAAGATTGAGAACTACTGACCTAGAAGTTATCAGCACCCAAGCCAACTAAGTGTGACTAGTTGAAGATGATGTTCATGCTAATTCTGAACCTTTAGGCCACCATAATTTATACCCACCCCGATCAATAGTCATAAATGCAAGGTAGTACATCTGCCTCTTCTGAGGGATTCTACTTCAGAACCCAGGGTAGGATGAGGTAAATGAAGCAGCCAGGGTTGAAAATCTAAGGAGGGAACCCTTAGATTTTTTCTTAAGTTCATGCAAGAGCAGACATGGTACATAAAACATTACAAGAACCTCACAGGAACTGAGAGTGAGTGTCTCCTTAACCTTTTTGTTCTAGGTAACACTTGCCTATCTTCATATCCAATCCAGTCCACCTGACTTTGCTCCCGATAGTTATCTTCAGCTCATGATTTCATTCATTCGAACATGTATCATGAATTTATTCAACAGATTATCTACTTATTTATCTGTTCCCCCCAAAAATGAATAGCTAGTGTGATCTAGTAATAAAACACAAGTTTAAATTTGTGTCATGTGTGTTTTCTTTATGGATTTCTATGGCTATATTCATAATACCATTTTATGGGAATGTATGAATATTTACTGAGAACTTTGTAGTTGCCATTAAATATCTATATTGTGCTGAATAATTCAGACAAAAGTGCAGGTAAATATATATTAGTTACCTGATTATAAGTAGTGCCAAGTGATTGATGCTGAGAGAAAGTTGGGGATGGGGATTTACTTTAGGTACAGTGGCCTTGTAAGACTTCTCTGAGAACGAGACATTTAAGCAGAGATCTGAAGCATGAAAATATATAAAAGATCTCTTGTAATACTGATTATCAATGCACAAGATACAGGATCATGTGAACACATTGCTAGGGTCACTTACAGTGTCCTAGAGTACATCTGCCTCTGGGTAGCGGACAGGACATTTCTTTCTTTTCTGCATACAGGAGATGATTTTTCCAGCCCTGGAAGACTTACTGGAGCAAAATATCATTTTGGAATATCCAGGGTGACACAGATGTGGGAGCATTGGGAAACTCTATTCTTAATATGGTAACCAGCATTTCTCAGAAGTCACAAGCAACAGACAGTGTGACCTACCACCCTAAAGTGGTAACTACATTGGCAGGGCATCTCATGGAAGATGAGGGGCGTTTATCATGAAAATGCATGAGTCATAAGAAAATTATAACAGCGATAAGACACCCTCTTCCTTCAGGGTTTCCCAGAAATTATTGGGGGACAGGTCTTTGTCCTTAACTTTGAAATATATTATTTCTATTAATATCATTAAATTAATGCCTATGGGAAATTTGGGTAATGCTACTTTATTTCCAAATCCAAGAACCAATCTGCAACATGTACCAAATGAATTTAGACAGTGACAAATGCCAGGAAGTTTCATTCACAACCCCATGTCAAACAGATGTTGTGCTCTGGATCCAATCATCTCCCAAAAGGCAGCCAGGCACCTGTCCAATGTTGGCCTTGGTCAAGTATTGAACAAAGATCCAAACAAAGGATATGCAGTCATAGCCTATATATGACCAAGTTCTCATTCCCAAGTTCCTCAACTACGTGAAGTGCTGCCTAAATTAGCAAAGTTTGTAGATATAGCACCCAAGAAGCAACTGTGAGGCCAAATGCATTCCATCGGAATCTCCTGGAAAAATAGTATGTATGCCTGGCCTTCACTCAGAAAGACTGTCTTTCCTATCCCATTACCTACCAATAAAATGTGATTCTTTCCCACTCTGCCTTCCTAAAGGGCAACCTAAAAATTATATTCCAAAATTTGTATTCTGCCAATCAAATTTTCACTGCCCTATGATTATTTACCAATCTATTCATTCGACACTAGCCATTCCACCATGAACCAGTCCCATTGTGTTTAGCTATTTGCCATTTTACTGGGCCAAAAACAGAGTTTCAACTTTATATAACAGAGGTATCCCTAGAAATATTAAGAGGATAAAGAGGCAAGTAAAGGTGAAGAGAAATAAAATTGTAGCAGGAGATTTTTTTCCTTCAGGCAGAATTTTGATCTCATATTTTCCTTTCCACCAAATAGTCTAAATTTTTCATCATCACAGTGCAACTACATTATCATTTGGTTAGCATCTCCTGTGGATCAGATGCATCACCTATATCATATCATTTGGTCTTCAGGACAATCTTGCTAAGTAAATATCATTATTATATCCATTTCAGGAGGCCGAGGTAGGCAGATCACTCAAGGTCAGCAGTTCAAGACCAGCCTGGCAACATGGTGAAACCCTGTCTCTACTAAAATACAAAAATTAGCTGGGCATGGTGGCATGTGCCTGTAATCCAAACTACTTGGGAGGCTGAGGTAGGGGAATTGCTTGAACTCCAAAGACGGAGGTTGCAGTGAGCTGAGATCACGCCACTGGACTCCAGCCTAGCCTGGGCAACAAAGCAAGACTCTGTCTCAAAAATAAACAAATGAACAAACAAAAAGGCATAAAGCAAGGCTTAGTGATTTTAAAAATAAAAAAAAAATGTATGCCTAGCAGGTTAGTAATGATGGAGCTAAGATTCTAAGATCAGGTGCTTCTAAGGCTCTATACGTACTGCGGTCTCTGGATTTTAATTCACAAAGCTCAGCACTGTCCAATGTTAGAATTGTTTGCTTTTTATGTTTGCTAAGTGCAGGAAAAACATTTTAAAGAAATTTTAACTGAAAAGCAAGTATATAAATAAATAAGTTTCCTGCCTTGTTCTGATCCATATGCTGCTAGCACTAAGCTTCATTCTTTTTTATATTTGTTTATAAAGGTCTTTCAAAAGCAGAAGAGATACGTGCAATAAAAAATGTTTTATAAAAATATACAATTTCGAGCTACCATTTATTTCTAGAGGAAATAAATTACAGAGTAACCTAAGCAACTTAAACATACTTCTCACAATAGTCCTATGAAATAAATATGACCCATTATATAGAAGAAAAAATTAAGGATTAGAAAGATTAAGTATTTTGTGCAAAGTAGCTAGAAGAAAGTTGAAAGACTGAATTAATATTCAAGCCTGTCTGACCTGAAAATTTATTCACTGAACTATTACATTAAACTTCTTGCATTCATTAAAATGATCATCAGACATGTTTTTCAAAGTTACTCTTTTTTGTACTGGTTTAGAAGTTAAAGCATTTCTCTCTTTTATTCACCTCCCAAGCACTGCCTAGGGCAGTATAGTCTGAGTATGGTGTTTGGAGCCAGGATGCCTGAATTTAATTCCCAGCTATATCATTTACTAAACGTGTCAACTCAAACAACTGAATTAACCCCTTTGCCTCAGTTTTCTCATCTGCATAAGGGACATAGAACTAGTGTCTATGTCATAAATTACTGTCAGGTTTAAATGACTTAGTATGTGGAAAGCACCAAGAAGAATGTATGATACATAGTAAGTACTATGTCAGTGTTTGTATAGAAGGATGTATGATGCATAGTATTGTTAGTGCGTGTGTATAGAAAAATATATGATGCATCATAAACTATATTAGTGTTGCAAAGAATATATGATACATAGTAAGGTCTCACCTATTTTGCTTCCTTTCATCTCTCTTGGCATGCCCTACTCCATCTGTTGTTACCTCAGTATCAGGTTGATTTAGGTGTAGTCTGACAGTACCTACCTCAGCTACTATGCACTTCTCTCACTTTGTGCCCTGGACGTTCTCTGACA
This sequence comes from Plecturocebus donacophilus, assembly GCA_004027715.1. Taxonomy (NCBI): domain Eukaryota; kingdom Metazoa; phylum Chordata; class Mammalia; order Primates; family Pitheciidae; genus Plecturocebus; species Plecturocebus donacophilus. The sequence goes on along the minus strand of PVKP010018203.1, from coordinate 5,341 downwards.
TTATGGGTGATTCCTCTGTTGGTACCTACCAGGAATTGTATCTGGAAGTGTGAGTGAATTATCTCCCCATGTGGCACCACCTGACCAATGAGAAACAGGAGTAGATGAATAAATGTCTGCTTTCTTCATCTCTCAAGAGACCATTATGAAATTCATTTCACATTGGTCCTTGGGAATCGAGGGGCATGGCAGTGGATAGAGCTCTTAGGATAATCAGTCCAAGCCTCTGGAACTTCATGAAGTGATATGCATTCCCATGCTTGCCCTATGACAATACTTTATTATTGGTGCCAACATGCTTCCCACTCCATTTTGTGTATCATATGGAGCTAAGTAAAACAGGAAGGCACAGAAACAAATCCCATTGTGTTACATGTTATATGGACGGGATCTTGTTTGCTTTGGCCTCATAGAAACTAAGTAATTTGCCTCCAGTAGGAAATCAACTAAATTCAACAAATAAAATATGATGCATGAGAACTCAGCTGATGTGTGCTCTAATTTCACATCTATGTTTAATTAGTTCTGAGACCCTAGGAGAGATAATAAAAACACACTTAAGTCCAAAATATCTTATTACAAAAAAATTGGTAGATGTTAGTTGATTTTTAGATTATTTTCCTGTAAAATTAAAATTCTAATTATCAGTGCCTTTTCACAGCACTTCCTACACTGTACAAATTATTTGGACCATATATAAAGAAAGTAGATTCAAGATTATTAAAACTCTTAGAGTTGATCTTATTTGAAATTGATTTGATAAAACTTTTATTCATAGATTGGCAAATATTTTTCTAAAATTTAAACTTAACATAGTTACAGTATAAAAATAATCTAACCATTATTCATATTGTATACAGGCTATAGTTTGGAAAATGTTTCTTATAACAGCATTCCTATGCTTTGATTCTTAAACTCTTCATAGTATTAATAGGATTCATAGTTCCAATTTGGGGAAAAAGAAACAAAATTCAAAGTGACCCTATGATTTTCTTGCAGCTACATGTTTAGTAACTAGGGGACACAGAGCCCCTTTCATTAAGGAACTTATCTTTCTAAAAACTAGTTTTCTACTAGAACCATAAAAAACAAACAAAAACAAATACTGAAAGCTAGGAATTAAAAATGTTTAGGCAAATAAAGTTAAGATAAATACCAATATGGGAATCCTCCTTATTTGTAAAAATATGCATGCTTCTTGCTTATATATTAAAATCCTTGAAGTCAAAAATAAGTTTTGTGTTCTCACTTCTGACTTGTACACAGTAGGTGCTAAATAATTAATCACCAGATACATAATTAAGAGATAAATTGGGAATATGAGAATGAGAATTAAGTGTGTTTCCATCAGGATTTCTCTGTCTCTGAAGCCCCAGTCAGGGCAAGGTGTTTCTCTGCTCTGATAATGCTGAGATCATGATGATATTTATCATGGGATATTGGAATGCTGTCTTCTATGACCATGTCTTGATAGCTTGAGAACTACATAAATGGAAGTATTGAGACTTAATTACCTATTTGTCCTGTGCCCCAAGCATATGGTAAATACAATAAATATGTGGTGAATCAACAAATAAATGAATGGACAAAAATAATTTGGAAGAGACAGAACAATTTTGTAATTTGGGATTTGTTAATATTGTGATGTTGTTTGAAGCTGGGGAGAGTAATGGAATTAAAAACACAGGAACTAGACCTTAGGGAATGTTCAAAGTTAGTCGGAGAATGGAGAGGAGTTGCTGAAGATTAACTGGGAGAACCAAAAATGTGGGATTATGCAAATATAGAAGAAGGTGGTAAACCATTCTCCTGGACTTTCCATTATGATGCACTTACTGTACCTTGTAAAAATTTATATTTGCCATGGATACTTAGAGTACTGCCTTAAGTTGTGATTCCATTTCAGTTTGGGCTTGTATAGTCGTAGCTGCCACCTCAAAGTTGGTAAAGCAAGTGAGGGTCTGAAAACATGTAACTTTGAATCTGAAATTTCTTATCTTTGCTATGTGAGCTGGAGCAAATGCTTAGCCTGAATATGCTTCAGTTTTGTTTGCACAGTGAAAACATCACTATTTTCCCTCATTGGGCTGTTGTGTGCAGTCATTAATAAAACACTGTGATAAAGCCCTTTGCAAATATGAAGTGCTATTGAAATGTAGAGTAATACACTGGACATCTTTGTTTTCCATCAGACACATCCCACGAGACGTTTCCTTCCTTCCAGAACATGTACACTCAATGAAGTATCCATCTGGCAAAAAAGACTCTGCCAAAAGTGGAAAGGCAAATTATTATAAGGTAAACAGCTGAGTGCTAGTGTGCAAAGGTGGTAAAAGACTTGCAGTCCTGCCTATATAAAGGTTAAGATAGTGATTAGGATGCGTCAGGATGTACAATATACTCAGTATTTTCCCCAGGGAGAATGAAGGCAGGGAAAATTTCTGGCTACCTGGGCCCCTTTGCCTTCCCTCTAAAAACATTACACTTGGCTAATGGAGCTGTAACTTTGTTTTGATTTCCTGAGTGGTCTTGAGTTACCTAGTATCTGGCCTGCTTCCCTAGATGTGTGCCTCTTAGATCTCTATAGTAAAATCATACTTAAACCAATTTCATTAGCAACGGAATACTACAGGATCATAAAGTACCCCATGAAATGTCTTGATTAGTAGAGATCAAAGGCCAAGCTTCATTATTTTTGCTTTCTTTCCCCTCCTACTTTGCCTCTGTATTAAACTGCATTAACCTGACTAAGCCAAGCTCTCCAAAGTTTGTACAATCTGGAAAAGATAACTTCTCCTGAGAAGTCTGGCTTTTCTTTGGAGCACACGGCTTGCAGGTTTTCTGTGGCCCAGGGCATAGTCAACAAGCTGTCTATTCTGTGGAGAGAACCAGCCTCTACTCCAAAAGTAGCATGGTGTGGTTGCTTCTGCAGTGCCTTCTCTGGTTCAAAAAGACTTGGATTAACACTATGGCCAAAGGTTAGGAGTCTATGAGCTGGCTTTCATCAACAAATTGGGTCATTACACATGTACTCAAGGGCCAAATCCCTTAGCAAAACTGTTCATCACAATGTAGTCGTAAAGGGTTCTCTCTTCGTTAAGGCAGATTTGAGTTTAAATTCAGCCTCCTTTACCTATCTGAGCTTCAGGTTTCTCATATGTAAACTGGGATATCAGTGCTGACTTCACAGGCTCGTTTTTAAGACTAAGTGAGATAATGATTATAAAACACCGAACACAATGCCTAGCATACAAAAAGCACTCAACAAATGGTGACTCTATATACCCACCAAGTCAATGCATCCTTACAGTTCTAGAGAGGGGAAGAGCTCATGCAAACACTGTGACACACTATTTTCTGGAAAGTGTTTCCAATTGCTCAGCTCCAGCAGCCTCTGAATTTCTTTTGGATAAATATCCAAAAGTGAGGAATGGAGGACGTTTCCTTGGATTAGCTATTTGGAGCCAGGCAAACCTCAAACTTTCCCACAAGCACATAGAAAAGGATGTGTACTCTTGGTCTAAGTGCAAGAGACACAGTGGAAAATCTGGTTTCTGCACTGTGGGACTGAGACACACAGAGTAGAGGCATGGTAAGTTTTTTCTTTTTACTCAATTTTTTTAAGTTTACAAATAAAAATTGCGTATATTTGTTGTGTACAACATGGTGTTTTGAAATATGTATAAAGATACAGTTTGTTTTTCTTCTATATAAACCTAAAGTAGAATTTGGCCACTTCACAATGGAAAAGTGGAATCTCTTCCTGACGTTGGTTGAAGTCTCATTTAACAGTATCAGTTCTTGCCCCCATCTCTGTAGTAGTCATACATTTTCTATATTATGATAATAGTACAGTAAAAAGCAGCAGCTCTTGTTATATTACCCAAATTGACTCTCACATGCACTTTGTTTAATCTCTAGAGCACTTAATGCCCTGCACTATCGAAGTGGGCATTTTCATTTTATTATTTGAAAAGGCAAACTAAATATGTCTACTACCTTCACTTCCCATTCCCACTGCCCCAGATACTTGTGGAGAAACTAAAGTGAAATCTTACCCTTATGCCTCCAATCCTCTCTTTCCCAGGAGGTAATTAACAACATATCCAGTGGTGCATCACTGAAGAGACACACCTGTGGGATACATGCTATAGGAGACTTACAGAGAGAACCAAAGCGCTGAGAAGTTAACTAGTGCTTTTATCCCTGGGCTTCAAGACTTCGCCTATAAAAATATAGCACGAGCTTGGCTTCCATTTTATAAAGTGTAAGACCTTCATATTTTAGGCATATAAAACACTTAAGGTTTCAATTATTAAGTATGATAGACTGCTGAGAAAAAAATTTTATATTATAGATAATAGTTGTTTATTCATCAGCGACCCAGTAGACTTTGAACTTTTGAGGACCAGATGATATTTATCTTTGAATATTCAGCTTACTATAGCGCTTAGCATACGAAAGGCAGTAAAATGGGTTCTGATTTACTGTCTCAATGAATACGTGAATGAATGTGTGTCAACTTGACTGAGCCACTGAGTGCCCAGATATCTGGTTTAAACATGACCTCTGGAAGTGTCTGTGAGGCCGTTTCTAAATGAGATAAACATTGGAGTCGATAGACTGAGTAAAGCAGATTGCTGTCTCCAAATGAATGGTTTTCCTCCAATGCACTGAAAGCTTGAATAGAAGAAAAGGCTGTTTAAACAAATTCCTTCTCTGTACTATCTTTGACCTGGGACATAGGTTGTCTCTTGCCTCAGATTCAGACTTGAACTTTGACTGAAACTTACACTGTTGGCTCTCCTGGTTGACAGGTCTTCAAACCAAGGCTACAATTATACCATTGATTCTTTTGTGTCTGGACTCTGTAGCTTCCATAATTATGTGAGCCATTTAAAAAATATATATCTAGTAGAATCTATTATAATACTATATAATACAAATAGTTTATATTGTATATTAATAATGTGTAATAAATAATATATATGTTACATATTACATTAAATAATATATGATATAATATAATATATAATCATATAATATATAATTCTATATAATTATGTAATTCTAGATTAATATTACTGACTATATGTTATATATTATACATATTACTAATACATATAGTTATATATACAGTGTATAGTCCTATATAGAGAGTAATATACAGTCAGTAATATTAACACAGTACTATATATCAGTAATTGCTAACATTACTAATTAGTAATTAGCAATATTACTAATAATTAGCAATAATTAGTAATATTAGTAATTACTAATTATCAGTATTAGTAACTATTAGTAATTACTAATTATATATTACTAGTTAGTGATATCTAGT